>JASANF010017252.1:0-34745 GCA_030248245.1 Trissonchulus sp. WLG1_4
ATTCTAGGGTTGGGCGCTGTCGCGCCAACCCTGATACTAAGGTGGCAATCGTCTTATACCTATTTGCATTAATTGATGCTTTTAAGAAACTTGCTGGGTGTTAACATGCTTCGACACGATTTTTTCGAATCATAATCTTAATCATAACTAATAAGTAATCACAATAGGTTGTAAACTGCCATCGAAACCAATCGTAGATGTAGACCAAGCTTGAAACGTTAGACACATGGGAAAATTTTACAAATTTGATGGTTTTGACGCAATTTTGGAAAATTTATCAAAAATTTCGCGACGAAAGTGCTATTTTCGACACTTTTTGGCCAAATCAGCTGTGACATCTTTCAGCCTCAGCCGGAAAAAAGTGCGTCACGGGACGCACATGGCCGAAAAATAGTGCGAAATTTCAGAAAAAAAGTGCGGCGTTTAGCACTTTTTGACGCTAAAAAACACTGAAAATAACGTTATAATCGCGTTCAGCATCTCAAATCAACTATTTTGACCGTTTCTCAACAAAACTGACAAAATTCGAAAATTTGGTCAAATTGACCATTCGGGCACTTTGCCAGGGGTGCCAAAGTGAAACAGTACACAACAAGTAGACCAAACAATATCATGGGATACCCCTGCGCCCTGCGCCTATAGAGCTCCAATAGAAATAAACAACGAGCGGCTATCCATAAAAGCATTGGCATTGACAAAAAGTTATACATTGACAAAGTCATGAAAAAACATGTTTTCAAGGGTATATATATCAGAGGGGGATGCACCAGTTCTCGTTACTAGGTAAATCTGACACAGGGTTTTTTTTTCAAAATCGGCACTGTGTAAATGTTGTGTAAATTAAAAATTTGCTGTGTAAATTAAGGGTATATTGTGTAAATTTTTAAAAGTGTGTATTTTAGCATTTTTTCGTAAAAATTGACCGTTTTTTCACGTTAAAAGTAATATTTCGACTTTGAGACTCGAACTACATACGAAAATAAAAAATTTGAGACAATTGAAAATTTTTGCGTTTTTTTTTCATTTCAAGTAACCGACATGCCAGGGCAAGCCCCCCCTACAATTTCGAAAAATCTGAAACAAGCCCTCCTAACCCCCAAGCCGAGACCCCGTGAACTTGCATGGTTTACACAGATAGAGAGTTGTTCTATCAGCCAGATCCTACTCATTTTTTTCAAATCCGGGTGTAAAAGTTTTACAGTAGTTTGATGTGGGACAAAAAATCGCACATACAGGCTCAGCATGGCTGATGTTTCACTGTCGACTTTCAAGTGCATAAAAACGAATGCTAAAATAAAAAAATCATGAGCCGTTCAAGAGCAAAAACTGAAGATTTTTGTTTTGGGGTCAAAAATTAGACTTAATTTTGTTTGGACAAAGAGGTCACACGCAGCAATCGCCACTTCGCGAATTTTTGTAATTTTTACAACCAAAATAGGCCGTTTCATCACCTTTTGGGGAAAAATGGGGCTGTGTAAATCAGTGTGTATTTTTATTTTTTGCTGTGTAAATTAGGCGGCCGATGTGTAATACACCCTATTTTACACAAAAAAACCCCTGATCTGACAGCAAAACTGACAGCACGTTGCAATGCACAGTATATATAAGGGTTTATATTCTCATACGAAAGACATACCTCGATCTATAACTGTTTTGGCTGCACTGCCCGTAGGTAGACTACCCCCCTAATACACGTAAATTACCTTCCGAGCCCCCTCCCCAGTGCAATAGTGGCACGAACGATTCCAAAATAGCAGATTAGCAGATGCACTACAAGTCACAACCCCACTACACTACCATGTATGCAAGAGATCACACTTGGGCTGTTTGCGTGACTTGTGCCATGGAATTCTTGACCTGGCCATTTTTCGAGGCCCAAAAAAGGGGTTTCCCCCCTCCTAGCATAGCCAAAACGGTAAAAGTCTAGAACACTCTATATCTCAGGCAATACTCGTCCGATTTGACTGAAATTTTACCAGCATGTAGCCGTCCCCCAAGCAAGTACACACACCAAATTAAAACAAATTTGCTTGCATAAATTTTTAGTTATTAAAAAATTATTTTAAAATTTCGCAAGATGGTGTGTGGGTCCTATTCTAGGGTTTGGCGCTAACGCGCCAACCCTGATATAAGATTGTATATAAAGTATATGAAACTAACTTCATGAATGGCAAAATGGGCATACGAGTCAAAATAGTAATCTCGACTAGTCATTTCTCCGTACGGAACCCGATCGTCCTTCTTGCCTGGCTCTTTATCCACGGACGTCGGCCCATTGGCGCAAGCAACACTGCCCTCTACACACGATGTCCCATTGTTTTCCATCTCACCAAACGAATCTGTCTGCAATCAAAAAGGATTTGGTGTTCACAATTTTGTTTACATATATTTAAAAAGGTGAAAAAAGACCCAGGGCTTACATATTAACCAGGAGGACACTTACAATACAGAAGCAGGAATTAAACATAATATAACATATGAAATATTGAAGAAATGATTTTCATATAAATATACCTAGACTATTTAGTCAACACACATTGCATCAACTGAAATGCACATCACAACAATCGATGCACGTATATATACATGGACAACTAACAATATGTTACAAAACAATCAGCATAGAAGTTCCAGTAAAGGCGTGTCAACTACTACCCTCTTGGCTCCTTGCAATATGCACAGTGCACACCCAAAGCCCAAATCCATCCCGGAAGCCTACATGTGACATTAGGGGACTAGCCTCACCCGGACATGACGTCTTGGAACAAGCTAGACGACTGTCCGTGTCATTGTGTGAAATTATACACTCGTATATTATACAATGCATATAGTCCTTAGGTGGTGATTGGTGACACAGCAAAAAAGACACATTGAATGAAACAGAAATACACCAAAAAAAGAGAAGGTTAAATACACATACACGTGCGTACACCCGTAGAATAACACCACAGACGATCACTTCACAACCGATTAATAGCACACCTTAACCCGTTTTATTGGGGGAGATGAGAGCATCAATTTGCAGAATAAGAAATCTGTAATTTAAAGCTGCGGACTCACTGCGCAACTGCTGCCCACTCTTCTACAATCTAAACAATACAATTTTTTATTAATCTGTGCATGTATGCAGATACCCGGCTAACCGGAATACCGGATCCGTTATCAAATCGAGAGTTCTCACTGCGCACAACTATTAAATACTGACATTTCCCCACTACACGTCATGGGAGGCGGAGGATTTACCCCCCGCATTCAAGACGACTTCAATAGCCTCAAAAAATTTTCATAAAACATCACGTGGTACTCACTCTCCTCGGTTTGGGATATATTTGCGCAAAATTTTGGATCAAGTGCAGTTGGGGAGGGGGAATAGAATGCCTATTTTTTAGAGTAGAGCATGTTAAGCACAGGAAACCCAATTCTAGGGATGGAAGTCTCGGTCTCGGTCTCGGTCTCGGTCAAAACCCGAGACTAGCCCAGTCTCGGTCATTATTTCACCAAAATTTCACACCTAACAGTGAGATTCTGTCATTTTTTTCCGAAAACAACTTTACTGTGGTTGTTTAGAATATCAGTAAACGCAGTACACACACACACAAAAATGTATGTTTGTGATTAAGTTTCTTATTTCATATTATCTTTCAAGTCTGTCTGTGTGATTATTATATTTTATTCTTTAGTACTATTAATTGATTAGTGTTTGGCTGGTCAACTTTTTTATGCCAATTGGTGGCTTCACATACTTAACTGTAATTTCCAATTCTGTATGAGTTTAGCAAATGTGAAAGTTCAACTAAACGCACTACTCAGAGCTATGCTGTGACACATGTAGTTCGGTAGATGAGAAGGGAAGACTCCACTAACTACTAAAATTGAGTCCCAGGGGATTGAGCGGGGCCCACTTAATGGGGTGTCACGCCGGAGGCAAAGAATGAAAGAGCGTCATGGCGTGCAGGTCTAATTTTTGAGCCATAGACCCTTTCTATCTTGGGTTTATATATTTTAGCAGAACATTGGTAATTCCAATACAATCTGAGCGATTTTTAACTAAATTCGGCCAAACAGTGTCTAAAATTGCTATTTTCTGGTGAGAACGAGGACAAACTGCGTCTGCTTTGGGTTTTGGGACAGAGTTCAAAATTTCACAGTATTTAAGATGACAGGTTCCCACACCCACACAAAAGGAGAAACGAACCAGGAATGTAACCACCATTGCCGTGATGTAGCTCTTAGTTATATATACATAAGGTGTCCGACCATGGTCTTGTAATTTTGCTTAAAAACTTGTAAAAAGTCATCAAGCAAATAGGTAAAAAAATGGCAAAAAATGACCCAAGTCTCGGTTTTGGCGGTCTCGGAATTTGGTCTCGGTCTCGGTAGTCTCGGTTTCGTGGTCTCGGTCTCGGTCTCGGTCTCGGAAAAAAAACCGAGACTTCCATCCCTACCCAATTCGTCTCAAAATGGGCTGTCTCACCAAAGGGG
Organism: Trissonchulus sp. WLG1_4; assembly: GCA_030248245.1. NCBI lineage: Eukaryota > Metazoa > Nematoda > Enoplea > Enoplida > Ironidae > Trissonchulus > Trissonchulus sp. WLG1_4. The sequence goes on from JASANF010017252.1 coordinate 4,483, forward strand.
GAGAGGTACCCGAAATTTTGTTACGGATAACATGTATATATAGTCAGGGGGGGGGGGGTAAAAAAACACGGGGTAAAAGAGGGGTAAAAAAACACGGCTCAATACAGTCAGATGGGGTAAAAAATACAGAATATGAATACAAGGTTTTTTTGCTTTCCTGAATTAAGTTTCTCGGGCAAACTTTTTTTATTTTTATGTAAGTTCGAACTTCGAAGCCAAAAACGGCTATAATCTTTGTTTTTGGATAGTTTTGAGTGCGTTATGATGTTTTAAGGCATCGTCTAGGCTTAGCTGGCAGGATTCTCTAGGCTACTGGCAGGATTTTTCCTGAAAATTTCGATTTTTTTAGTATACATCTAAGCCTGAGCCTAAGCCTAAGCTTGAACCTTAGCCGAAACCTGATACTAAGCCTAAGCCTTAGCCTAATGTTGGGACGAAAGTTCGGGTTCGGTTTCGGGTTCAGGTACGGTTCGGGTTGTTTTTTCGGTTCGGGTTCGGGTTCGGGTACAAGTCAGTTCGGGGACGCAAAAAGTAGTTCGGGTACCTAAATTTTCTGACCAAATTACAAAATTTTTATACAGATTTTTTTAAAATTTCTAAGGATCATAAACATTTTTAGTAAAATAAATACTAGAAAAACTTCATATTTTTCAAACAACCCATTTTTTCAGAAAATTTTTCCCAGTGAATTTACGATACGAGTTTTTATTTCCCCGATACGTCTCCAGCTGACCAAATTGGGCGTGTCTACAGGAGGCCGAATCGTCACGAGGCCGAATCTTCGCCAGGCCGAATCGCCATTTTTAAACGTGTGCTTAATTTAGGCTTGGGCTTAGGTTCAGGCTTAGGCTTAGGCTTAGGAACTAGGTCAGAAAATAGAAATTTTAGGAAAAATCTTGCCAGCTAAGCCTAAACGTTGCCTTGAAATAATAAAGACGATTCGGCCTGGCGACGATTCGGCCTCGTGACGATTCGGCCTTGTGCAACATTTTCGGCCTGGCGACGATTCGGCCTCGTGACGATTCGGCCTCGTGTTATACGACCCCAAATTGGGCCTAAAAATTAAAAATTGCATAATTATTATTGCTGGGGGCTGCCGCCCTCAGACACCCTTCAACTCTATGGGTTATATTCCTTGTTATTATTTTGAGCTATTAAGTTTATGCATCTATGCACAAGTACATTATGCTGCATTTACTTGTGCAATATGTCATGCATATTCAGATATGTCTCCAGTTGATCAAATTCGACCTAAAATGTAAATAAATAAATATATATATATATATATATATATATATATATATATATATATATATATATATGTTAAATTTGCTAAAAAGTGCATTTTATTTAACCCATTACGAAGAAATTGAAGGCCATTCCCCCAATTCTGTTCTGGGTATGCCATTGGTACGAGTAACACAATTTGACAGCAATATCAGAGTCTATGGCCCACTGACCGCGGCCCGGTCTAGGCCTGAAAATGCTCCTAACGGGCCCTGCTGAGCCACGGGCCAAAAAAATAGGCCCGTGCAGGCCTCTAGTTTGAATCTAAATCAGCCCTCTTGCTCTTAACTCTATGCAAGTCTATTCGCGCGAACAGTTCGTGAGCGGTTGTTTTTGAAGATGCCAATATGACGTATAAGAATTTGTTGCGCGAAAAAGAATCTGCAGCGGACATGCAGATACTTTTTGGTGTTTCATCTCAATCGCGCATCGTGACAGCGAGTACAAATGTACTCATAAGTCTCGCCGTTAAAAATGTTTCGACCAATCAAAAATTTTCAACGACGAACATTTTCAACGACGAACATTTTGCTTCGATAAATCAGGCCCTGAGCGCCACCTTAAACGCATCCCAAAAATACCGGATTTAAGCTACGTTTTCGACAGTTCTCCGGGAGTAAATTACCATTAATTTTTAATCAAGAATAATAGTACGCGTATTAAGTAAGAAACCTGAAAACTATAATGGGATGAAAGCTTGCCAAAATAGCTTGAAAGTTATTTTTAATTTTTGAAAAAAGTATTTTTCAGCCACTTATGGCAGTTTTTTGAAAATTTTAGGTTTCGTTAAGGAAAGGTAGTAGCTAGTCAAAACGGCCGTTATTGAAAAAACAAAAAATTGACACATGGGCATGTCAAAAACCTTCAATTTAAATAAAAAACAAACTTATCCTTCAGCGTTTCGCACGTCACATTTATGTAACTTTGCTTTTTGAACTGTAGCACATTATACAAAAGTCCGCAACACGTGACAACTACTAGTAGGATTTTGTTAAATATTTGGGACAAATTGGCACACATATGTCTACTTTATGCTAAAATTTTAAAAAATATGTGTGCTTCTATTTTGTTTTACATCAAATTCACTAGCAGAATTCTGTAAAAAAGTACTTCCGTTTACTAAATTTCAAGTCTGGCTGCAATCTTTTTATGTGTTATTTACATGTTTTCTAGACAATTTCCGATGTGTCATTTTTATCATTTGTTTTAATTTAAGCTATTGCGTGAAATAATTAAATTAAAAAAATTGTATATTTCCCAAAATTCGAAAAAATTTGAAACAGTGCCGTAACTTTTTTTCTGCGTCATATAAATAGCGTATAAATAGCGTCAAACCCTCAGCCTAAGCCCAAACTAGGGCCCGAATTCACATACTAAGAGTTATTCACATACTAACGCTAAGCGTTTGCTAAGTGTTAGCGCTTAATTTGTACTAAACTGTTATTCACAAAATAAACGCTTAAAAATTAGTGTTATACTAAACTTAGCGTTTAGCAACTTTTGTGCTTAGTTTTGGCTTTGGCTTGGAGTGCGCTCCCTGCTTGATGTGGATCCGGAATTCGTTATTTATCGGCATTTCCATTTGGTATTTATAAATCCGATTATAGATTTATTTAAATTACTATTTCTTATTAATAATATATATTTTTCTCGAACTATACATTTGTAAAAAATGTTTTCAGCAGGTGGATTCCTGAGAAATGCAAAATCAGCTCTACATGTTTCAGGGGGCATATCGTGAAAAATATAAATTTTCAAATAGAAGTTCTTGAAGAAAAATTACTTCGATTAAGATGCTCTACTCAAAAATGTAAAAAAACGCATTTGGACAACAAAGTGCATTTTTTATTTTTGGCGATTAAGGTGGTAGTTGCGTTTTCGAGGTTTTTGTCATTTCTATGTAAACTTTGCGCCACCAGTACTCAAGTTATAAGTGACGCCTGAGCATGAATTTTTGGGGCAGTACTGTAAAGGTCAAAATCCCCAGGCATGTCTCTCACTTTTTCGAAATTTCACCCGTGGACATTTTTAGAAGGTTTTAATTACAAGAAAATATCTTAAATTTTCGGTGCGTTTGCTTTTCAGCTATTTTCTCAGTAAATTGACTAGTTATTAAAAAAGTGGGGGACATGCCTGGGGATTTTAAACATGTCAAAAACCTTACCAACTTTCAGCCCCAACAGGTAATCGTATGATTCAGAGCTGTGGCGCAAACTTTTTGGAGAAAATTGTAATATTTTTGAAAAGACCTTTCTTTAGTCGCTCATACTGGAAACAAAATCATAGGTTAATTTTCAATGCATGGCATACATTTAGGAAAGATATGGTTCTACCTAATGCAAAAGACCGCTTGTGATTTGAATTAGTAAACGCTGAGCTATGACTTTTCAAAAAAACACCTAAAAACGCAATTACCCCCTTAAACGAGCAAAATGGATCGAATTGGTCGGAAAATCCCACTAATATATCCTAAATTGCATGCCCTTCCTTCCCATGGCGGCCAAGAACCTCCCCCACTCTCCCTACTTCTTCCCCACACCATCCACTAACTAAGCGCTTAGCGCTCAAGGCCGATTCACACGCTGCGATTTTCCTGCGATTCTGCCGCAGCGTTTTTGCCGCTGCGGCAAAACGCAGCTTGCCGCAAGCAAAACGCAATGTCTGAACAGACGCAGCGTTTTTAGTGCGGAATGCCTGCGTCTTGAATTTGCCGCAGCGTTTTAAACGCCAGACTGCAATTCGACCTGCGATTTCACTGCGTTTTGATGCTACGTTTGTGTTGGTTTAAACAATTTTTGCTTAGCACTTTGTCAATTTTTTGAAACAGTGAAGACGCAGCAAACTGACCTGCGAGACGCACTAAGTCCGCAATGCTTGTTCAGACGGTGCGCTCCGCTGCAACACCCTGCGGCTTGCGTTTTGCGTCAGAATCGCAGCGGCAAAAACGCACCGTTTTAATCGGCCTTTAGGGAGCTCCCGAGGTCCCTAAACCGAAGCGCTTAATTCTAAGCCAAACACTAAATTTTAAGTATGTGAATACAAAATTGAAACGCTAAGTTAAGCGTTAGTGTTTGCTAAGCGCTTAAATAAACACTAATTATGTGAATAACACTTAGCGCTTATAAGCGCTAACACTTAGTGTAAACATTAACTTTAAGCGTCAGTGTTAGTATGTGAATACGGGCCAGTATGTACTTCACAAGCTGGCCAATTTAATATCTGGCATGATTTATTTTAAACTTTTATGTCCCTATTGTGTGATGTCTGGCTTACAAATGGTGATTGATTCAATAGGCTTAGGCCCGTATTCACATACTAAGAGTTATTCACATACTAACGCTAAGCGTTTGCTAAGTGTTAGCGCTTAATTTGTACTAAACTGTTATTCACAAAATAAACGCTTAAAAATTAGTGTTATACTAAACTTAGCGTTTAGCAACTTTCGTGCTTAGTTTTGGCTTTGGCTTGAAGTGCGCTTCCTGCTTGATGTGGATCCGGAATTCGTTATTTATCCGCATTTCCATTTGGTATTTATAAATCCGATTATAGATTTATTTAAATTACTATTTCTTATTAATAATATATATTTTTCTCGAACTATACATTTGTAAAAAATGTTTTCAGCAGGTGGATTCCTGAGAAATGCAAAATCAGCTCTACATGTTTCAGGGGGCATATCGTGAAAAATATAAATTTTCAAATAGAAGTTCTTGAAGAAAAATTACTTCGATTAAGATGCTCTACTCAAAAATGTAAAAAAACGAATTTGGACAACAAAGAGCATATATTATTTTTGGCGATTAAACGAGCAAAATGGATCGAAATTTATCTCCCGAGGTCCTTAAACTAAAGCGCTTAAATCTAAGCCAAAAACTAATTTTTAAGTATGAGAATACATAATTGATACGCTAAGTTAAGCGTTTGTATTTGCTAAGCGCTTAAATAAACACTAAGTCTGTTAATAACACTTAGCGCTTATAAGCGCTAACACTAAGTGCAAACACTAAGTTTAAGCGTTACACTTAGTATGTGAATACGGGCCTTAGCCTAATAAGAACCCTGGGACTAATGAGCCTAAGGCCCGTATTCACATACTAAGTGTAACGCTTAAACTTAGTGTTTACACTTAGTGTTAGCGCTTATAAGCGCTAAGTGTTATTCACATACTTAGTGTTTATTTAAGCGCTTAGCAAACACTAACGCTTAACTAAGCGTTTCAATTTTGTATTCACATACTTAAAATTTAGTGTTTGGCTTAGAATTAAGCGCTTAAGTTTAGGGACCTCGGGAGCTCCCTAAGCGCTATGCGCTTAGTTAGTGGATGGTGTGGGGTAGGGGTGGGGAGAGTGGGGGAGGTTCTTGGCCGCCATGGGAAGGAAGGGCATGCAATTTAGGATATATTAGTAACATTTTCCGACCAATTCGATCCATTTTGCTCGTTTAATCGCCAAAAATAAAAAATGCACTTTGTTGTCCAAATTCGTTTTTTTTACATTTTGGAGTAGAGCATCTTAATCGAAGTAATTTTTCTTCAAGAACTTCTATTTGAAAATTTATATTTTTCATGATATGCCCCCTGAAACATGCAGAGCTGATTTTGCATTTTTCAGGAATCCACCTGCTGAAAACATTTTTTACAAATGTATAGTTCGAGAAAAATATATATTATTAATAAGAAATAGTAATTTAAATAAATCTATAATCGGATTTATAAATACCAAATGGAAATACGGATAAATAACGAATTCCGGATCCACATCAAGCAGGAAGCGCACTTCAAGCCAAAGCCAAAACTAAGCACAAAAGTTGCTAAACGCTAAGTTTAGTATAACACTAATTTTTAAGCGTTTATTTTGTGAATAACAGTTTAGTACAAATTAAGCGCTAACACTTAGCAAACGCTTAGCGTTAGTATGTGAATAACTCTTAGTATGTGAATACGGGCCTAAGCCTATTGAAGCAATCACCATTTGTAAGCCAGACATCACACAATAGGGACATAAAAGTTTAAAATAAATCATGCCAGATATTAAATTGGCCAGCTTGTGAAGTACATACTGGCCCGTATTCACATACTAACACTGACGCTTAAAGTTAATGTTTACACTAAGTGTTAGCGCTTATAAGCGCTAAGTGTTATTCACATAATTAGTGTTTATTTAAGCGCTTAGCAAACACTAACGCTTAACTTAGCGTTTCAATTTTGTATTCACATACTTAAAATTTAGTGTTTGGCTTAGAATTAAGCGCTTAAGTTTAGGGACCTCGGGAGCTCCCTAAAGGCCGATTCACACGGTGCGTTTTTGCCGCTGCGATTCTGACGCAAAACGCAAGCCGCAGGGTGTCGCAAGCGAAGCGCACCGTCTGAACAAGCATTGCGGACTTAGTGCGTCTCGCAGGTCAGTTTGCTGCGTCTTCACTGTTTCAAAAAATTGACAAAGTGCTAAGCAAAAATTGTTTAAACCAACACAAACGTAGCATCAAAACGCAGTGAAATCGCAGGTCGAATTGCAGTCTGGCGTTTAAAACGCTGCGGCAAATTCAAGACGCAGGCATTCCGCACTAAAAACGCTGCGTCTGTTCAGACATTGCGTTTTGCTTGCGGCAAGCTGCGTTTTGCCGCAGCGGCAAAAACGCTGCGGCAGAATCGCACGAAAATCGCAGCGTGTGAATCGGCCTTGAGCGCTAAGCGCTTAGTTAGTGGATGGTGTGGGGAAGGGGTAGGGAGAGTGGGGGAGGTTCTTGGCCGCCATGGGAAGGAAGGGCATGCAATTTAGGATATATTAGTGGGATTTTCCGACCAATTCGATCCATTTTGCTAGTTTAATCGCCAAAAATAAAAAATGCACTTTGTTGTCCAAATGCGTTTTTTTACAATTTTGAGTAGAGCATCTTAATCGAAGTAATTTTTCTTCAAGAACTTCTATTTGAAAATTTATATTTTTCACGATATGCCCCCTGAAACATGTAGAGCTGATTTTGCATTTCTCAGGAATCCACCTGCTGAAAACATTTTTTACAAATGTATAGTTCGAGAAAAATATATATTATTAATAAGAAATAGTAATTTAAATAAATCTATAATCGGATTTATAAATACCAAATGGAAATGCCGATAAATAACGAATTCCGGATCCACATCAAGCAGGGAGCGCACTCCAAGCCAAAGCCAAAACTAAGCACAAAAGTTGCTAAACGCTAAGTTTAGTATAACACTAATTTTTAAGCGTTTATTTTGTGAATAACAGTTTAGTACAAATTAAGCGCTAACAGTTAGCAAACGCTTAGCGTTAGTATGTGAATAACTCTTAGTATGTGAATTCGGGCCACTGTTTTAACGCACAAATTTTTGCCACAAATAAGAAGAATAAAAAGTAAAGGTACGTTTTTTTATTTAGAATAAGCGTCTAAATTTTTTACAATTTATCATTATTGCTGTGAGTACTTCACAGTTTACGCACAGTTTCACAGTTCAAACAGGTAATACTCCGCAACCACTCAAGAAATTTGCACTAAATTTTGTGTGCATAAATTAGAGTATATGTGCTTTTAGTCTGTTTAAAGAATCAAATCAATTGAAAAATCGAAGATCATTCACGTCTAGAATTTAAAAAAAATTTTATTTTGGGGGCTATAGATCAGATTGGGGGCTTCCGCCGAAGATGGATTTCTAGACAATTTCTGATGTGTCATTTTTATCATTTGTTTTAATTTAAGCTATTGCGTGAAATAATTAAATTAAAAAAATTGTATATTTCCCAAAATTCGAAAAATTTGAATTGACAGTGCCGTAACTTCTTTTCTGTAAATTCTCTTCTTTCATATAAATAGCGTATAAATAGCGTCAAACTTAGCGTTAATCACTCAAATATCGGCTATGTTGGTGTAAAGAATAAAATCAGTTGGTAATCAACTGTCCATTTTACAACTAAAACATGAAAAATGCAAAAAATCACGAAATTTGCCTACTTCGACAGTGTCTGCTGGCAAGCTTGCTGCAGATAATAGCTATTTATTGTGCATATGGGTAGCTTTAGTCAAGTTCTATAACGTGCAAAAGATATCTACTTAAATCATTGGGTCAATCAAAAGTTATAGCAAGTTATAAAAACTGTCGAAAACGTAACTACCACCTTAAGGTGGTAGTGTCGCCAAAGCAGTTTTGCTCATAAGCTGCAAAATGAGAACTTTTTGCTTTGAAACTGTACGTTCACTGAGAAACTAGTGAAATGCCATATGGTGTCAAATAAATACTGCCAGACACTAGACTACCAATATCTACCAATATTTTTAACCAATCACCATTTGTGAGCCAGACATCACACAATAGAGACATAAAAGTTCAAAAAATCGAGGTAGATATCAGATTGGCCAGCTTGTGAAGTACATGTAATGTTTTGACGCACAGTTTTTTCCAACAAATAAGAAAAATAAAAAATGAAGGTTCAATTTTCTTTTGATTTTAAAATAAGTGTTTAAATTTTTCACAATTTATCATTATTGCTGTGAGTACTTCACAGTTTACGAACAATTTCACAGTTCAAACAGGTATTACTCCGCCACCACTGAAACAATTTGCACTAAATTTTGAATGCATAAACTAGAGCATATGTGCTTTTAGTCTGTGTTAAGAATTTAAACAGAAAGTTTTTTAATTGTGACGAAAATATCAACTGTGAATAGGTTTTCAAAACGCCATTTTTCCGACTTTGCGGCTTCACTGCTAACTGTATGCTGCATCAATTTTGTTGAAACTTGGCAAAAATATTTGCCTTGAAACATATTTTTAGACTATATAAATAAAAATGACCTATCTTTCACTGAAAAAGTTTTATAGTCGCGCAAAATCGACTGCTTTCCGACTTTGCGACTTCACTGCTAACTGTATGCTGCATCAATTTTGCTGAAGCTTGACAAAAATATTTGCATTAACACGTATTTTCAGAATATATAAAGAACAATGTGGTATCTTTCAGTGAAAAAGTTTTACAGTCACGCAGAATTAGAGATCGGCCGCTAAGCCAAGTGTCGGCTGCGGGCCGGCCCGGGGCCGTAGCCATTTTCCCCGGGCCGGCCCGTACCCGGCATCGGCCCCGAACCGCGTGGCAGCGGGGCCGTTGCAGTCGGCCCGGTCGGCCCGGTCGGCCCGGGGACGTTGCAGTCGGCCCGGGGCCGGCCCGGTCGGCTCTGGTCGGCCCAGTCAACGTACGATTTCACAGAAAAAAGCTCTTTTTGCATCCTATGAGCAAAACTGCTTTGGCGACATTACCACCTTAAGTGGACTTAAATTTGCAGCGGACTTATCAAGTCAAGTACTTTAGTAATGCAGACTTAATTAAGTCCGACTCGATTAAGTTCGACTTAAGGTGGTACTAACGAATGTGCAGTGGTTTTTAAAGTTTTGAAAAAAATTAGTTGATTCAAACTGTATTTTTTGAATATAAAGTCTGTCAAAAGTTGATTCATATACACAAAGTGGCAAATGAAGTTAGCAGGATCAAGTGAAAATTTTTTAGGAGCAAGCCAAGCCAACAAGCCAAACTACACAACAGGAGAATGGAAATTTGACAGTTTTGGCCACTTTTCTAAGCGCATGCGCAGCGCATAAACACAAAAATGAACATGAATAAACTATTGCAAATTTTCTAGACCCAAAATGAAAATTTTTTAAATTGCTTATATTCTTGCCCAGATATAGAACTCGAAAGTTGAGTGTGAATAGACACTTTTTACTTTGAAACCATATATTTCATTCAATAATTGACAAATCATAAATTCGTGCATTTTGGGTCTAGATAATTCACTTTTAAATATTTTTGCCATTTTTCGAATGTTTTTGTTATTTAAACTCTTCAAAAAGTGGCCAGATTTGAAAGTGCTCAAAAAAGCCAAATTGGTCTACTTTTAACACGTGCCATACAAATCATCTTTACAGTTGTACAACAAAATATTACTTAAATGTAGAAGAAAAGTAGCGCTTTCTAACGATATAAAGAATATGCTCTAAAGTTAATTAATTATGGAATACTAGCGTGTTGAAAAACACTGCACATTCGTTAGTACCACCTTAATTAAGGTGGCACTCAGGGGAACCGACTTTGGCGTTTAATTTTTTTCAGCGGCATTTGTGACCATAATGTTTCGAAGCAAAGTTGTTCAACATGAAAAGAGCTTTCATTTGATGTGCATATTGTGATAAAAAAGTTTTTTAATTTTTTTTACAATTTTATAGCCGTAGCAAAAAATTTTTTGTTTCAATATAAAATGTTTACTCATACATACAGTATCATTGAAATATGCAGCTTCTCAGCTTTAAATTATTTTACTGTATTAATTATTGTATTGTGGCGCTCCTGAAATGTGACTTTTCGAAAAACAGTAATTTGGGGCCAAATTTAGATGTGCGATAGCAAACCGGTGTAAAAGTATGTCCAAACACAAAATATGACGTTGATTGATACAAATTAGCAATCACTGCAGACCAAACGTGAGTGGAATTTTAGCTTGCGATTTCTCTTCACAGCTAGATAACTGTTGCACAGCCGATAGCTCATTTTGCTCACAATAGTGTGATCGAGCGGGCGCAAAATGTCATTTTTGATGAATATGATTGATATATTGAAAAAACACTAAAATCACGAATTTCGAAAAACTTAAACTTAACTGAATATCTTAAGGGGGCGCTCCGGGAATCAAGGATTTGGGCCGTATTTTTTCAAAACAGCCAAAATGACCTATCATTCTTGAAGGAAAGTTGCCCAAAATACTATTTCTGATGTTTTGACGTGCATATTTCTATAGCAAAAAATTTGGAAAAAATTGGGCAATTTACTGATTTTATTCGAATTTTACACAAATTCAGCAAGTAAGCCAGTGCATCAACGCTTTTTGAGGTTTTGCAAACAGACGATAGATTTTATTAGTCGTAATAAAAATTAAAACAATTTTATTGCGTTCTGTGCAAAAAAATCGCACAAGAAACCATTTTCAGAAGCAGTAGACTCAAATATAGGCTGTGTGAATACAAAACCAATTTTTCGGCATTAGATTATAAAATTTTGGTAAAATATTTTTCTACAAAATTTTGCACAATTATAGCCTTAGGCTCTGCGCAGTTGAACATTTTTTAGTTTTTTAAAATAAAGCTTAGAAATTTTTTTATATGAATTTTATTGCTCGGAGTTCGACTTCGGAAACACATAATGACATTTTTTAACCAAATCCGACATAAATGTTAAAAACCAAATTAATGTTCAACTAGAAAAGCACATAAGCTACATTTTGGTAAATAAAGTGTGACTATACGCAAAGTATAAGCAGAGTTATCGTTTGCCGAAAATTCACTCACGTTTGGTGCTCTGGGAGTCACGTGACATGATCACGTGATTTAAAATTTTGCCTCCAGTGTTCTTTTGTGCCATAGTACATATATGTATAGTAAAGTTTGACATTTGCCAATTTTCGATGTAGCCCCGATTCCCGGAGCGCCCCCTTAAGGGGGCGCTCTGAGTAACTTCCAATAAATCAAATTGCTATAATTTTTTGCTTCTTGCTGATACGACTTTTGCTTAAGTGCAATCAAGATGAACACCAGGCAAGCATTTTTGCAAAGTTTGATGAGCCTCGGAACATTTTAGCAAATCTTATGACTGCATTAAAATTGAAATTTTGAAAAATTTGACTAATTTTTGAAATGACGTAGCTCAATATTGCCTCAACCAAATTTAACAATCTATAGCTTAAATTAAAGACAATTATCTTGCCAAGGTGCCATTTTTGTCGAATTTTCATTACCATTTTCAAATTTTTAGTTATTTTAATTTCTATGAAAAGTGACGTTTTAAAGAGCCTATCATATTGAGCCAAATCATAATAATTACAATTCGAGAAGTTCGGCGCCTCCATATACATCTGCTCTAACAGTCTGCAAAGTTTTAAGCGGATTGGTTTTCGCAGCTGACAGTAATCTTAAAAAAATGTACGCTATAGCCCAACTTCAGAAATCTGAAGTTTGCCTACACATACGTATTTTCCAAAAAAATAGAGCTGATTTTTCTGTACTAAAATCCGTTGAGAAAAGTTTCAGAAGCCAAAAAGTAGCTAACGAAAAATTAGTTTGGAAAATAGTGTATTTTTGTCAATATTGGTCAACGTATTTTGGAAATTTTTTAGAAAGGTTTGCCTACACAAACGACTTTTTGAAAAGTTGCAACTGGCAATTAGCTACAAAGAACTGTTTCAAAAAGTACCAAAAGCCATATAGAATTTTTTGGTATATCGATTTAAAAACTTTTTCCATTGAAAAATAGGTTAAATTATTAAGTTGAACCAAATTTGACGCTATATACATCAAATGAAAGCTAATTTAATTTGCAACAACTTTTCTTCTTCAGTTAATTAACGAAAACTTACGTGAAAAATTTTATCGCCCAAAGTCGGTTATTCAGAGCGCAACCTTAAGGGGGTAGTGTCGCGAAAGCAGTCGATTTTGCACGACTGTAAAACTTGTTCGTAAAATGTTAGAAATTGTTCTGTCTATATTTTAAAAATCTAACTAAAGGCAAATTATTTTGCCAAGTTTCAGCAAAATTGGTGCAACATATAGTTTGCAATAATGTCTCAAAGTCGGAAAAATGACGAAAAAAAACCTATTCACATTCCATTTTTTAGTCGCATTTATCAATTTTTCTGTTTAGTTTTTTTACACAGACTAATAGCACATATGTTTTAGTTTATGCACACAAAATTTAATGCAGATTACTGTAGCGGCTGTGGAGTAATACTAGTTTGAACTGTGAAGGTGTACTTAAACTGTAAAATAGTAACAGCAATAATGATAAATTGTGAAAAATCTAGACGCTTATTTTCAAATCAAAAGAAAAACGAACCTTCAATTTTTTTTTCTTATTTGTCGCAAAAAATTGTGCGTCCACACATTATGTGTACTTCACAAGCTGGCCAATCTGATATCTGGCTTGAGTTTTCGAACTTTTATGTCCCTATTGTGTGATGTCTGGCTTACTAATGACGATTGGTCCAAGATATTTGTCAATATTGATAGTGTGATGTCTGGCAGTAATTATTTGATACCATACAGCGTTGGACTAGCTTCTCATTGAATGTACTACTTCAAAACAAAAAGTTATATTTTCACAGCCCATGGGCAAAACTGCTTTCACAAACACTACCCCCTTAAATACTATCGATTTGCTCAAAATAAAATTTTAGGACCGCTCGAAGACAACGAGGTGCATTTATGCAAAAAATACTGCTTTATTTTATAAAAATTTTACACCACACTCAGTAAAATATCGAAAATTTTTAAGTATGTTCAAGTAAAATGCAGCTGCTAGTGTTTTTCGATCTTCCAAAATTATTACGTACGTGTAAATGCACTGGCTTGTAAAGCTATTTCCGTAAAAATCTACTTTTCTTGCTGAAAAAAGCTGAAAAATTTTCAAAAATTTTTTCTTGTGATATGCACATCAAATTGAAGGAAATTCAAGACTGAACAACATGTGTTCTTACGAATTACGATACATGTTTATTTTTGCGCGTTTTCAAAATAATGACCAAAACCCACATTTCAGGAGCGCCACCTTGAACATAAGAGTACGTTGAAGCTTTGCTGAGTTATTTAGTCGTGAAAATAGCAAATTAAAAATGAAAAACCTAAAAAGCTGATAAATCTTCGAAAATGTCAAATTTTTGATTTAATTTCTTAAAAAATTGAGTATGGCTTTTGCCAACTTTTAAAACGGAAGTATGCTATATTAAAGTAAAATACTGGCCCGAATTCACATACTAAGAGTTATTCACATACTAACGCTAAGCGTTTGCTAAGGGTTAGCGCTTAATTTGTACTAAACTGTTATTCACAAAATAAACGCTTAAAAATTAGTGTTATACTAAACTTAGCGTTTAGCAACTTTTGTGCTTAGTTTTGGCTTTGGCTTGGAGTGCGCTCCCTGCTTAATGTGGATCCGGAATTCGTTATTTATCGGCATTTCCATTTGGTATTTATAAATCCGATTATAGATTTATTTAAATTACTATTTCTTATTAATAATATATATTTTTCTCGAACTATAAATTTGAAAAAAATGTTTTCAGCAGGTGGATTCATGAGAAATGCAAAATCAGCTCTACATGTTTCAGTGCGCATATTGTGAAAAATATAACTTTTCAAATAGAAGTTCTTGAAGAAAAATTACTTCGATTAAGATGTTCTACTCAAAAATGTAAAAAAACGAATTTGGACAACAAAGTGCATTTTTTATTTTTGGCGATTAAACGAGCAAAATGGATCGAATTGGTCGGAAAATGTCACTAATATATCCTAAATTGCATGCCCTTCCTTCCCATGGCGGCCAAGCACAGGAAACCCAAACCTTGGAAAATTTTTCTTTAAAATATGGACGACATATCAAGAAATGAACGCATGATTATCTAGAAAATATCTGCTAATTATCCTACAAAACTACCTCAATTACCCTATAATTTTCGTAAAAATATCCTACCATTTTCTTATAAATTTCTGCAAAAAAACTTATTTTCAGTCCAACGATCGTACCATTAACCCCTTTTTTATCCCAAGTATTTCAGTCACTCATCACAAACTTTTGGTGCTAATTTCGTCGAATTATCCTATTTTTTCCTACGAAATTCGTACTCTCATCTACTTGATTTCATAGACTTTTCTTCAACTTAACCTATTCTTTTCTTACAATTTTCGGGTTAAATGCAGTTGGGGGGGGGGGGGGAAATAGTGGACCTATTTTTTTGAGTAAAGCACCTCGGGGGAAGCATTTTTGCTTCAAGAACCCCTATTTCATTTTTTGGATTTTCTGAGATATGACCCCACGAAATCTGAACCCTCAGTGAGGGACGTTTTCTCATTTTTTTTCCGAAGCCCTTGTTTTTTCCGTTCTAATCGTATCTAAATGGTGTCAGATTATTGTTTACAATTTTTTAGAATCGAAACAAAGGCTCTTTGACCGGGTTCCTGCCGAAAAATTGGCCAAATTCGCCAGAAACGTCCAATTTTTCACCAAATTCAAACTTGGCCTTAATTTAGGCTTGGGCTTAGGCTTAGGCTTAGGGCTTAGGCTTAGTATGGGGCTTAGGCTTAGGCTTAGTATCAGGCTTAGGCTTAGGCTTAGGTTCAGGCTTAGGCTTAGGCTCAGGCTTAGGCAATTAAAAATTGAAATTTTCAGAAAAAATCCTGCCAGCTTAGCCTAGAGAATCCTGCCAGCTAAGCCTAGACGATGCCTTGAAACATCATAACGCACTCAAAACTATCCAAAAACAAAGATTATAGCCATTTTTGGCTTCGAACTTTGGCCTACGTTCACTTCCAAAAACACTGAAAATGCCATTTTCAAGGGGTCATAGCTCAGAAAATTCAAATTTGTGGATAGGGGTTCTATTACAAAAAATGCTTCCCTCAAGATGCTCTACTCCAAAAAATAGGTCCACTATTTTTCCCCCCCCCCAACTGCACTTGATCCCAATTTTCTTACTTTTATCCTACTAATATCCTATTATTTTCAGTTTATTTTTTACTTTTATCCTACTAATATCCTATTATTTTCAGTCTATTTTCTTACTTTTATCCTACTACTATCCTATTATTATCAGTCTATTTTCTTACTTTTATAATACTAATATCCTGTTATTTTCAGTCTATCTTCTTACTTTTATCTTACTAATATATGAACATTTTCTGTCTAATTCATACATGTATATATGAGGGGGGGAGGGATGGGGGGGACCCGTAGTGTTTGTGACCGGCCGCGAAAGCCGTCGGCCGGCTGCCGGGCCGGCGAAGAACTTCGGCCGGCCGGAACGGCCGAATTTTTGGATAAAACCAGTCCAGAGTGTCATTTCGGCATAAACTTAGCCTGCCGGATTGTTATGCCGGCCTAATTTTGTCAGTCGGTTGAATCTGGCTGGCTGGCCGGTGTTTTTAACCGGCCGGCCGATTTTGACCGGCCGGCCGGCCGGCTGATTCTAGCCGGCTGGCCGGCCGGCTTTTCCCGGTCACAAACACTAGGGACCCGCCCCAAATCGAGGAGCCGGGAGGAGGGTCCCCAAAATTGGGGCACAATTTGGGATTAAGCAAAATGCCCCTTTTTGCTGAAATTTTTACAAAATTTAGGGTATTTTTGGTCAATCAGGACAGGTGGGGAGGGTTCTCCAAAATTTGGACCCCGTGACATGTATGGTCTAATTTACCAATTTTTCGATGCGTTTCCAGTAGAATTCAACAGTTTTCTACATAATTTAGGAAAATAATGCGTCTTCTTTTATAATACTAATCACTAATCAGTTAATGTTCTATTTACAACTGGTCGTTCGCCGCCAGGCCTAATTGTCGCTGGGCCGAATCGCCGCGTCAAACTGAAGATTACCGGAAATATCATTTTCGGCTGCCACATGCTTCCCACCCCATCTATTAATAAACATATAGAATCCGAACCGCCAGCGTCAGCCAAGCCCCCAACCCGATCTCTAGCACCCAAAATCTAGAGTAACATTGCAACATAAATAAGGGGTTAAATGCAGTTAGAGATATATAAATAGTGGCCCTATTTTTTGGAGTATAGCAGCTCAAGGGAAGCATTTTTTGTAATTGAACGCCTATCCACAAATTTGTATTTTCTGAGCTATGACCCATTAAAAACGGCATTTTCAGTATTTTGGGAAGTGAACGTAGGTAAAATTTCGAAGCCAAAAATGGCTGTAATCTTTGTCTTTGGATACTTTTGATTGCATTATGATGTTTTAAGGCATCGTCTAGGCTTAACTAGCAGGATTCTCTAGGCTAAGCTGGCAGGATTTTTCCTGAAAATTTCGATTTTTTGTTACCTAAGCCTGAGCCTAAGCCTATGAGGCTATGTCTGAACCTAAGCCTAAGCCTGATACTAAGCCTAAGCCCCATATTAAGCCTAAGCTTAAGCCCAAGCCTAAATTGAGGCCCAGTTTAAATATGGTCAAAAATTGGACATTTCTGGTGAATTTGGCCAATGTTCCGGAAGGAACGGGGTTAACATGGCTTTATTTTGGTTCCAGAAAATTGTAAACATCATTCCGACTCCATTTAAACACGTTTAGAACGAAGAAAATACGGGTTTTGAAAAAATTGCGAAACGTCTTTCAGTGAGGGTTCAGATTTCGGGGGGTTATATCTCGCGAAATCCAAAAAATGAAATAGGGGTTCTTGAAGCAAAAATGCTTCCGCCAAGGTGCTCTACTGAAAAAAAGGTCCACTATTCCGCCCCCCCAACTGCATTTACCCCCATTGATTGCCTGTTAAAACCAATAAAAACAAACAAGTATCAAAAAACTCCAAAAAATTCAAACATCCAAATACAAACAGCGAGGATATGTATGCATAAGCGATATTTTTGCCTGATAATTAAAGGAAAATTCGTTAAAATTTTGGTGAAATTTTTACGAAAATTGTAAGAAAATTTGTGGAAAGTTTGATGATAAGTGGATGATATGTTGTGAAAATTTGTGTGAAATTCGTGAGAAAATTGTAAGATAATTTGTAGAAAATTTGTCGGTAATTGGATGATACTTTAAGGAAATTTGAGTGAAATTCGTGAGAAAACGATAAGATAATTCATTGAAAATTTGCTGATACGTTGATGATCTTTGATCGAAAGTTGGATGAAATTTGTAAGAAAAGAGTCAGATAATTAGTTGAAAAATAGTCAATAACTTCGGGTTATTGGTCAGAATGGTGGGTGATCTTCGCATGAACGCTGCAAGTTGTCAGTTTTGCAAATAAGATCTTACAATTTTCTTGCAATTATCTTGCTGTTTTTTGGGGGGGGGGGTTGGGTTTCCTGTGAGGAACCTCCCCCACTCTCCCTACCCCTTCCCACACCATCCACTAACTAAGCGCTTAGCGCTTAGGGAGCTCCCGAGGTCCCTAAACTCAAGCGCTTAATTATAAGCCAAACACTAAATTTTAAGTATGTGAATACAAAATTGAAACGCTAAGTTAAGCGTTAGTGTTTGCTAAGCGCTTAAATAAACACTAATTATGTGAATAACACTTAGAGCGCTAACACTTAGTGTAAACACTAACTTTAAGCGTCAGTGTTAGTATGTGAATATACGGGCCTCTGAAATATCGGAAATATTTTCGATTTTCATATTTTGGCTCGGTTTTTTTTGTAGTCGCTCAAACACAACTGATTTTTGAAAAATCGGTTTTTTGCAAAATCAAAAATAGAATCGAAAACTCGAAGATCAATCACGTCTAGAATTTTAAAAAATTTTTATTTTGGGGGCTATGGCTCGAATTCACATACTAAGAGTTATTCGCATACTAACGCTAAGCGTTTGCTAAGTGTTAGCGCTTAATTTGTGCTAGACTGTTATTCACAAAAAATCCGCTTAAAAATTAGTGTTATACTAAACTTAGCGTTTAGCAACTTTTGTGCTTAAGGCCGATTCACACGCTGCGATTTTACTGCGATTTTGCCGCAGCGTTTTTGTCGCTGCGGCAAAACGCAGCTTGCCGCAAGCAAAACGCAATGTCTGAACAGACGCAGCGTTTTTAGTGCGGAATGCCTGCGTCTTGAATTTGCCGCAGCGTTTTAAACGCCAGACTGCAATTCGACCTGCGATTTCACTGCGTTTTGATGCTACGTTTGTGTTGGTTTAAACAATTTTTGCTTAGCACTTTGTCAATTTTTTGAAACAGTGAAGACGCAGCAAACTGACCTGCGAGACGCACTAAGTCCGCAATGCTTGTTCAGACGGTGCGTTTCGCTTGCGACACCCTGCGGCTTGCGTTTTGCGTCAGAATCGCAGCGGCAAAAACGCACCGTGTGAATCGGCCTTTAGGGAGCTCCCGAGGTCCCTAAACTTAAGCGCTTAATTCTAAGCCAAACACTAAATTTTAAGTATGTGAATACAAAATTGAAACGCTAAGTTAAGCGTTAGTGTTTGCTAAGCGCTTAAATAAACACTAATTATGTGAATAACACTTAGCGCTTATAAGCGCTAACACTTAGTGTAAACATTAACTTTAAGCGTCAGTGTTAGTATGTGAATACGGGCCAGTATGTACTTCACAAGCTGGCCAATTTAATATCTGGTTTATTTGATGATGATGATGATGATTTATTTTAAACTTTTATGTCCCTATTGTGTGATGTCTGGCTTACAAATGGTGATTGCTTCAATAGGCTTAGGCCCGTATTCACATACTAAGAGTTATTCACATACTAACGCTAAGCGTTTGCTAAGTGTTAGCGCTTAATTTGTACTAAACTGTTATTCACAAAATAAACGCTTAAAAATTAGTGTTATACTAAACTTAGCGTTTAGCACGTTTAGCAACTTTTGTGCTTAGTTTTGGCTTTGGCTTGAAGTGCGCTTCCTGCTTGATGTGGATCCGGAATTCGTTATTTATCCGCATTTCCATTTGGTATTTATAAATCCGATTATAGATTTATTTAAATTACTATTTCTTATTAATAATATATATTTTTCTCGAACTATAAATTTGTAAAAAATGTTTTCAGCAGGTGGATTCCTGAGAAATGCAAAATCAGCTCTACATGTTTCAGGGGGCATATCGTGAAAAATATAAATTTTCAAATAGAAGTTCTTGAAGAAAAATTACTTCGATTAAGATGCTCTACTCAAAAATGTAAAAAAACGAATTTGGACAACAAAGTGCATTTTTTATTTTTGGCGATTAAACGAGCAAAATGGATCGAATTGGAGCTCCCGAGGTCCCTAAACTTAAGCGCTTAATTCTAAGCCAAACACTAAATTTTAAGTATGTGAATACAAAATTGAAACGCTAAGTTAAGCGTTAGTGTTTGCTAAGCGCTTAAATAAACACTAATTATGTGAATAACACTTAGCGCTTATAAGCGCTAACACTAAGTGCAAACACTAAGTTTAAGCGTTACACTTAGTATGTGAATACGGGCCTTAGCCTAATAAGAACCCTGGGACTAATGAGCCTAAGGCCCGTATTCACATACTAAGTGTAACGCTTAAACTTAGTGTTTACACTTAGTGTTAGCGCTTATAAGCGCTAAGTGTTATTCACATACTTAGTGTTTATTTAAGCGCTTAGCAAACACTAACGCTTAACTAAGCGTTTCAATTTTGTATTCACATACTTAAAATTTAGTGTTTGGCTTAGAATTAAGCGCTTAAGGGGGCGCTCCGGGAATCAAGGATTTGGGCCGTATTTTTTAAAAACAGCCAAAATGACCTATCATTCTTGAAGAAAAGTTGCCCAAAATACTATTTCTGATGTTTTGACGCGCATATCTCCATTGCAAAAATTTTGAAAAAAATTGGACAATTTACTGATTTTATTCGACTTTTCCACAAACTCAGCAAGTAAGCCAGTGCATCAACGCTTTTTGAGGTTTTCCAAACAGACGATACGTAAATTTTATTAGTCGTAATGAAAAATTAAAACAATTTTATTGCGTTCTGTGCAAAAAAATCGCACAAGAAACCATTTTCAGAAGCAGCAGACTCAAATATAAGCTGTGTGAATACAAAACCAATTTTTCGGCATTCGATTATAAAATGCCGGTAAGATATTTTTCTACAAAATTTTTCACAACTATAGTCTTAGGCTTTGCGCAGTTGAACAATTTTTTAGTTTTTTAAAATACAGCTTAGAAATTTTTTTATATGAATTTTATTGCTCAGAGTTCGACTTCGAAAACACATAATGACATTTTGTATCCAAATCCGACATAAATGTTAAAAACCAAAATAATGTTCAACTAGAGAAGTACATAAGCTACATTTTGGTATATAAAGTGTGACTATACGCAAAGCATAAGCAGAGTTATCGTTTGCCGAACATTCACTCACGTTTGGTGCTCTGGGAGTCACGTGACATGATCATGTGATTTGAAATTTTGCCTCCAGTGTTCCTTTGTGCCATACTACATATATGTATAGTAAAGTTTGACATTTGCCAACTTTTGTGCCAATTTTCGATGTAACCCCCGATTCCCGGAGCGCCCCCTTAAGTTTAGGGACCTCGGGAGCTCCCTAAGCGCTAAGCGCTTAGTTAGTGGATGGTGTGGGGTAGGGGTGGGGAGAGTGGGGGAGGTTCTTGGCCGCCATGGGAAGGAAGGGCATGCAATTTAGGATATATTAGTAACATTTTCCGACCAATTCGATCCATTTTGCTCGTTTAATCGCCAAAAATAAAAAATGCACTTTGTTGTCCAAATTCGTTTTTTTACATTTTTGAGTAGAGCATCTTAATCGAAGTAATTTTTCTTCAAGAACTTCTATTTGAAAATTTATATTTTTCATGATATGCCCCCTGAAACATGTAGAGCTGATTTTGCATTTTTCAGGAATCCACTTGCTGAAAACATTTTTTACAAATGTATAGTTCGAGAAAAATATAAATTTTGAAATAGTAATTTAAATAAATCTATAATCGGATTTATAAATACCAAATGGAAATGCGGATAAATAACGAATTCCGGATCCACATCAAGCAGGAAGCGCACTTCAAGCCAAAGCCAAAACTAAGCACAAAAGTTGCTAAACGCTAAGTTTAGTATAACACTAATTTTTAAGCGTTTATTTTGTGAATAACAGTTTAGTACAAATTAAGCGCTAACACTTAGCAAACGCTTAGCGTTAGTATGTGAATAACTCTTAGTATGTGAATACGGGCCTAAGTGTAAACACTAAGTTTAAGCGTTACACTTAGTATGTGAATACGGGCCTTAAGTATGTGAATAACACTTAGCGCTTAAGCGCTAACACTTAGGCCCGTATTCACATACTAACACTAACACTAACCCTAACACTAACACTAAGTTTAGTGTTAGTGTTTTTGGAGCACTAATTTGTATTCACAACCTAAACACTTAAAAAGTTAGTCAAACACTAAAGTTAGTGTTTAGTTAGTGTTTGGTTTTTAGGTGTTTCGAACGTTCCCAGACGTTACTTAAAAGGCTCTGTGGTGTGTCCAGGCTGGCAGGGAAGTAAACTTTCGGCGATAATGCAATTATACGAGCTTTTACCGCTTTTTTGGTGTCTTAATCCAAGGTGCTTCAATCCAAGTGCCAACTTCTATAATTTTTAAGGTTTTTTTAACTTAATTGTGATTCTTTTTAGGTTTTTTCATGATTTTTCTAGTTTTGCTCAGCCTTTTTTGGAACTTGCGTAACGTGCAGTAAATGGCTGGAATTCACACCACCACCAACACCCACTCTTTCCTCAAAAATTATAGAAACACCCAAAAAATTCCCCCAAAACCAACATTTTAAGTGTTTCAGGCTGAAATTTAACGTGTTCACACAAGAAACAAGACAGCCAATATCTTCAATAAATTTCAAAATTATTTTAGGGATCTGGATTTCTTTGGAAAATTTTCTGGGATTGTGTTCGGCCAGGAAACGGCGCCACGGGGGGCAAAAGCCCAGCCTCGGTCGCCTGGGTAATTTTGCCCCCGCCCTCGGTCGGTTTTATAAAATTTTGGGCCGGTCCTCGGTTCAAAAGTTAGGGCCGCGTAGCCCCCCCGTGAACGAAATCCGAATAACTTTCGCGCAACAGGTGGGATGGCCCCTGCCCCATCTGGCTGGATCTTTGTTACGCTACTGATTGCGTTCTCAGTTTCATAGTTTCTTCTACGAGTTTTTCTTGTTTTTTGTAATTATTTCTCTGACAGTTTTCAAAGCAGGTTTTACTGTTTTTGGTGGGTTTTCACTGAGTTTCAGGGTTATGTAAGGTTTCTAAAGGGTTTTCCTACGATTTTTATGTTATGTTTCTAGCACTGGCGGTCCCAGACTTCGATTTCGGGGGGTGGGGGGGGAGGTCTGAAGAAATTTTTTCACTTTTTATAATAGCGTTTGACAGCTTTACGCTATCTTGTTTAGCCACAGCCATGAATGAATTGAGGGCAATGAATTCAGGGCAATGAATTGAGTTTGTAGTAAAAGCCAGTGGTATACCTAAGAAAAAAACGGAGATTTTTTCAATTTTTCGGCCGAATTTGGTCAACTGGAGACGTATCAGAAATTTTTTCCGACAGGAAAATAAAACACAAGATTCGAACGTAGTGTTGGGACGAAAGTTCTGGTTCGGGTACGGTTCGGGCTGTTTTTACGGTTCGGGTTAGGGTTCGGGTACGAGTCAGTTCGGGGGGGGGCGCAAAAAGTGGTTTGGGTACCTAAATTTTCTGACCACAAAATTTTTATGTACCAATTTTTTCAAATTTCTAAAAATTATAACGTTTTTAGTATGATAAATACTAGAATAAACTTTACTTTTTTTTAAATAATTCCTTTTCTTAATCGATGATATTATACTTGCCTCATAGCAAGGCTGAACTTGCGTTAGTGTGCGTTTGTGTGTTCAAATTGTCCGAATCCAAGCTGAGATTGAATCTAAATCAGCCCTAGGCCAGAACCCTATTCAATCCCATTTGTGTGAATAATTCGTGAGCGTGACAGTAAGTATCAATCGCTTGTAGTTTGGTCATAATAACCCACGCTGGATTTCATATACAAACCATTTATCCATTGACCATTTGGTATTTGTTCATATTATTTCAACGCAAAACTATATTCTCCGCACGGCACCTGTGACAGGCTGAAAACCTCGCCATTTTGATACAATTTTGTGTTAGTCGGCAATAGTAAATAATGAGTATCGTAAACAGAATGTTGTCGCGTGTCAGATGACACACCTGACGCTCCAGAGCTGTACTTTATGTCAAAAATAAGCGGAAAAGTCTATTTCAGTAAAATGGAGGGGTCTGGTGGCGCCACAAAACGATCAAAATCTTGCATAAGAAAACCGACAGAAATCAAACAAAAATTCAAAAAAAGTCCCTCAAAAGAGAACCCTAGACAATTTTTTGAAAAATTTCATTAAAAATCTTAAAAAATAAAGAACTTCCACACAATGGCGTATACATATAAGAGAGGGCGCTGGGTGGCACACATGTATGAGGGGGGATGGGGAGACCCCCCAAATCAAGGAGTCGCGATGAGGGTCCCCAAAATTTGTTAAAAATTTAGAAAAATGGCCGTTTTCGCGATTTTTTTACAAAATTTTGCAAATTTAGGGTACATTGTATTTTTGGTCAATAATAAGGGATGGGGGGTTCACAAAATTTGGATGCACTGTTCTGCAAAATTTGGACTAATTCAACAAAATCGTTGAAAAAATCCAGAAAAAACCGTAGATTAAACAGCAAAATGCAAGAAAATTAAGTTGTCCTCAGAAAAACCCTTACAAAAAATTCTCCAAAAATTTCTAGAAATCTCAGAAAAACTCCAGAAAGACACCACACAATAGAGCAGAAGGCGCTGAGTGTTTCGAGAAAATTCGCGAAAAACACTTGAAAAGTCCAGGAAATTCAAAAAATACTTGAGAAAACTTTGAAAAAATCAAACAAAATTTCACTAAAAATTACACAAAAACATCAGAAAAATCCAGGATAAACCCTAAATAAACTACTAACTAGTGAAATCCAAGAAAAATTCAAGACAAGCGACAGAAAAATGTTTAGAAATAAAAACATATCTCCGCGGGAAAACCATTTAAAAATTCTTAAAAATCTCAGGTAATTTCTAGAGATTCCAACAAAACCACAAACCAAAGAGCACAATTCTAGTAAATCGCTATAAATATTATAATTATCAAAAAAAATCCAGGACAACCCCGAGAAAAATGCTAAAAAACCACATATGTGCAAAAAAAACTAGTAGAAAACTTCAAGGAAATACCTGCAAAACCCCCACACAAACTACAAAAATCTTAAACACTGATCAAAAACCCTGAAAAACCGTACATATTTCCAAAAGTTTCCGAATAATGTTGAATTTTTGATTTTCCTACGTTTTCCCAATTTTGGCATTTGTTGGGATGAATAGAAGGATTCAGGCACATCTTTGACTAAAACTGATGTCAAATTCGGATTCAGCGCACTCAATTTACCCCCCGGACGACAAACGGAGCAATTCATAACACCCTACCTGACAAAACACTAACGTAAGGTACCTCCCGAGGTACCTAAGTTTAGTGCAAAAATGTTAGTGTAAACACTAACAAAATTTAGTATGTGAATACAAAGCCACTACACTAAGGTTAGTGTTAGTGTTTAGTAGCACTAACACTAACACTAACTTGAGTGTAAGTATGTGAATACAACTTAGTGCTACGAAGCACTTAAAGTTAGTGTTTACACTAACTTTAAGTGTTAGTGTTAGTATGTGAATACGGGCCTTAGTGTAAACACTAACTTTAAGCGTTAGTGTTAGTATGTGAATACGGGCCTTAGTATGTGAATACGGGCCTATAGATCAGATTGGGGGGCTTCCGCCGAAGATTGACCATGGTTCTATATTTTTATTAAAAGATGGGGTATAAAGCGATTTATGGGCAAAAATAATTTTCCCTCCCCGCCGAATCTTGATCCTTTGGCCTACGCTTACTTCCAAAAACACTGAAAATGCTGTTTTCAAAGGGTCATAGCTCAGAAAATTTAGGATCAAGTGCAGTTGGGGGGGGGGGGGGAATAGTGGACCTATTTTTTGGAGTAGAGCACCTTGGGGGAAGCATTTTTTGTAATAGAACCCCTATCCACAAATTTGGATTTTCTGAGCTATAGCAACCTTAACTAAAAAAAACGGAAGGCCGATTTTTCGAAAAAAAAACGGATGGGAGTCCATGACTTACACAGAGCCAAAAATCGTGGAGAAAGTAGAAAAAAGACTAAATTTTAATTTGTAGTGGTGCAGCAACTTCCAAAAGTTAAATTCAAAAAATTTTGTTAAAATTTCTCAGACCGCCCAAATTTAGAGTCGGAATATTGACCTCGGATATTTTGGATAAAGTATCATATTTTCATCAACATCCATCCAATCACTCCCAAACTCACCACAATGATAATCTAAACTATTGTCTATCTTCTGTCACAATCTTATCCCTCGGAGTGACGTGTACTCCGAAATACAGCATCCGTTTTTTTTCGATAAATTTTCTCGAAAAAAAAACTGAATGTTTGATCCGTGTTTAGATCACAATTATATCGTCCTGTTTTGAATATTATTAACTTTATTGAGAAAGAAAGCCTTGGAATGAATCCACAGTCAATCCCGCCCCACAGTGAGGGTCCTGATAGGTCTACATTGGTCACTTTTTTAAAAATGTTTTTTTGACGTCTCTGGGGATAAATTAGGCCGCTGAACGCGAATTCGAGATTCATTTTTGTTTAGAAAATCTTTTGGACCCCCCACGACCCCCCTTAAGGAATTTCCCATTGGGAGTCCCCAGCGGTCAATTTTTCGAAATGAGGATTTTAATGCTTTTAGAGATAAATTGGGCCGCTGAACGCGATCAGAGGATCCTCTGCATAGAATAGGGGGCCCTATAGCGTCGGCCACCCGTTATTGCAGTCGAGAGTTAGCTGCTCGCACTTATTTTGGTGATCGACTGTTTCAGGTTTAAGGCTGTCTGCATTAGTTGTTATTTTTTTTTCACAATTCCTTGTTCGAAGTGCTCTATTATACGATGTTGATGAGCAAAAAAGATTTTTCTTGATGTTTGAGTGTTAAAAAGTGAAGTTTATGTAGATTTTGGGTGTTTATTGACCTCCGTTTTATTTTTGAAAAAATCCGTTTTTTAGGGAAATCATTATCAATAAAAAACAGACGATTTTATAAGCCTGAACGAATATTATTATATAAACCTGTAAGACATTAATTAATTAATTACCACTGTAGTGAATATGATAATAGACCTGGCATATAGGTAATCTGTAGAAACTTGACAGTCAAAATTGAAATTTTGTCTTAACTTTAACCTTTGATTTCTCAGCCCACAGACGTGCTAGAAACTCCGCGATACCTGAAAACGCTTTGTCTGGGTGTGTAGATTTCAAAAATAGCAAAATCTCGCGAAAAAATTTACTATTAAGGAAGTTACAGTTGTTTTAGTACAGCCGGCCAAATTCTCCGGCCAAGGCTGAGCGCAAGGCAAATTTAGTTTAAAGTTGAAATTTCCTGCCTACAGTACTGTGCATAAAAAGTTCCCTGTTCGTCGGCGTACGACGAGCTTCGTCGTTCGCGAAAAGTGACAAACGGTGGCCGGAAAGTGACGAACAAGAAATTTTTCAAAAAGTGCTGCAAAACACATTTTCAATGTAAAAAAGTGAAAAATTGAAAATTTTTTGTTCGTCACTTTCCGGCCACCGTTCGTCACTTTTCGCGAACGACGAAGCTCGTCGTACGCCGACGAACAGGGAACTTTTTTTGCACAGTACTGTAGGCATGCACAAAGAAAAAAGTTATCTAAGCCGAGAAAAACAACAAAAAACGGACAACAAACATTCAGGGAATGTATATAGAGATGTTTGGAATTTTGAAGGTAGTTTTCACTTGTCAATCGGAGGAGGTATGAGAAACACTTGTCAGCTTTTGAATTTTCGGAAAGGGGGGGGGGGGCTGCGCTGCGGGGGGGGGGGGGGTTCAAACCGCTATGGGTACACAGAAAACCTGGATCAGATGCAGTTGGGTGGGAGGAAATAGTGGACCTATTTTTTGGAGTAGAGCACCTTGAGGGAAGCATTTTTTGTAATAAAACCCCTATCCACAAATTTGGATTTTCTGAGCTATGACCTCTAGAAAATTTCATTTTCAGTGTTTTTGGAAGTGAACGTAGGCCAAAGTTCGAAGCCAAAAATAGCTATAATCTTTGTTTTTGGATAGCTTTGAGTGCGTTATGATGTTTTAAGGCATCGTCTAGGCCTAGTTGGCAGGATTCTCTGGGCTAAGCTGGCAGGATTTTTCCTAAAAATTTCGATTTTTTTATTGTCTAAGCCTTAGCCTAAGCCTGAACCTAAGCCTAAGCCTGATACTAAGCCTAAGTCTAAGCCCTAAGCTTAAGCCCAAGCCTAAATTAAGACCAAGTTTGAATTTGGTCAAAAATTGGACGTTTCTGGCAAATTTGACCAATTTTTCGGCAGGAACCCGGTCAAAGAGCCTTTGTTTTGATTTTAAAAAATTGCAAACTACAATCTGTCACCATTTAGACACGATTAGAACGGGAAAAAACAAGAGCTACGGAAAAAAATTGCGAAAACGTCTCTGAGGCTTCAGATCTCGGGGGGTGTCAGGAAATCCAAAAAATGAAAGGGGTTCTTGAAGCAAAAATGCTTCCCCCAAGGTGCTCTACTAGAAAAAATATTTCCACTATTTCCCCCCCCCCACTGCATTTAATCCGTTACGGTTAGAGCTGGATGTCCGGTTAGAGCTAGGGTGAGACGCTCTCTAACCAAACGTTTTGGTTAGAGCTGTAGTTATTACACATTCACCTCAGTCTAGGCGGAGCTTCGTGTCTCCTTTCTAAGTCTAAGCATTTGCAATTTTGTAGTCATACTGTATATAGTAGGCCTCATCTGATTGGCTACTGTTCCCAAATGTCAATCTCATGTATAAACAGAAATTTGGAAGGGCTTTAACCAAAGCGCTTGCGTCTCAAAAGCGTCTCACCCTAGCTCTAACCGGACTACCAGCTCTAACCGTAACATAATATGCATGTACAAACAAACACAGTTTCATTTTTTTTGTACTAACGTTTTTCTTATGTCTCAGAAAAGCCGGTTTTTCCGGTTCCTGAGTCAAAGCCTAAGCCTGTAAGCTTGAGCCTGATACTAACTAAGTGTTTTTGTTTTCGTGTCTCTCCCCAATTATCCTCTATTGGGGAGTCGTTCTCCTTTAATTATTATACATGTATGATGAACTGTCTGTATATACGCTTTATCAGTTTTTCTTTTCAGATTAACTGATGAATTTGTCGTTCGCCGGATGTGGTTTCCTTGGCCTATACCACGTGGGCGTAGCCTGCGCAATAAAAGAATATGCTCCTCAGTTGATTGTGGATAAAATCGCCGGCGCATCAGCCGGCTCAATCGCTGCTTGTGCCCTGATATGTGACATTTCCTTAGGTTTGTAAATAATTTTATGCATAGGATAATATTTAATTTAAAATTCATTTCAGCCAGTTTAGTCGTATATTCTTTCATAAATTTCGAACTGAAATTAATCCAGTCAATGTTTATTTTCTTCCGATAATTAAAGTAATGAATGAATGGTCCCGTGGTTTGCACGACTGCTTTGGTTTTTGGTTTGTTTTAGATGATGGTACTCGTGTTTTAGGTGAGGGTACCAGCGCAGTGCTGAAAATAGTGAGCCAGGCGCGCTCACGGGCACTAGGGCCTCTTCACCCCTCGTTCAGCATGGTGAAGATTTTGCGCGAAGGCCTGCACGACATGTTGCCGGCAAACGCCCACGAGCTCTGCAGCGGAAAACTGCACATTTCTCTGACTCGATTCAGCGACGGAGAGAATGTGCTCATCTCAGATTTTCAGACAAAGGAAGAGCTTATTCAGGTAAAATGCATTTATAAGTTATATAATCATTTATACTCGTTTCAGGAAGAATCAAATTTCAACTTTGAAATAGTGGTAACTTTGAAATCTGAACATACAATATATTGGGTTTCATTAGGTCATTGTCAGCACATAACACAGGTAACAGGATTTTCTCCTGCCAGAAGTCATGCATAGGTGTGTTGTTGAAAATCGAAGGCAATGTGCCTGCACCTGGCTGTAAGTATTCTCTACCTATTGCAATAGGAGTTGAAAGGAGTTGAATCCCACCTCGCACTCTTGTGTGCTTCAAGTTGCTGACTTGTGTTCATCGCCCAGTTTATTTAGTTCAATATACGTAATTTGTAAGTTTCGACTGAAGTAAGTTGATCCATTTTTAAGAAAAATCATTTAAATATGTATTTTATTTCAGGCTATAATTTGCAGCTCGTTTATACCGTTCTATTGTGGAACTGTGCCTCCTTGTTTCAAAGGCCTGGTAAGTGTTTTGTCATTAGTGATATAATTTCTAGGTGCCAATATTCTCTAGTCTGCATAGCTCAGTGGG
>JASANF010017253.1:0-14021 GCA_030248245.1 Trissonchulus sp. WLG1_4
ATATATATACAATCGCGATCTTCATCGAAAATTTTAGCCAAATTACTTCATGAATTCGACATGAATTCGACAGCTATTATGACTGTTCCAAATTGTCTAGCTGTTCACGAAAGATAAGAAAATATACACAAAAGGTTCAAACATTTCAATAGTAGTTAAATTCAGACTATTTGAATATGCAGGATTAAAAAAGTATATAATGGAGATATTTTTAGTCCTATAAAAATAAGCGAGATTTGTATTGTATATACAGGCTATGAACATATATACGAAGTTTGGAAGAGTTTTTAACAAAACTGCAGTGCTCAACCCAATATGTAAAAGAGCAATATATCCAAGTCGCGATTCCCGGGGTTTCGATAATCGGGTTTCTTGATCTCGCTTGGTCAAAAAAACCTGAGCAGAGGTAAGTTATACACTGCTTAAATTAACAAAATATGAGACTACAACTTTACTGTGATTCGGCAAAACAAAATTTTATAGCAGACGGAGAAAAAACCCACCCCGGTTTCGGAACTTGGGTATGTGGTACAGGTCTAAAAATTTGCCAGCGTATAGTACAGTCCCGTCCCTGTAGGCAAACATATATAAACGGTATCCAAGCGGGGTCTCGTTGGTATTTTTTATGAGTCAAAAATTTTGACCCACCATTTTGACCCGACATGGCTCCGGGGGAGGTGAATTTTGGAGTCTCATTTCAAGAGATGCTCATCATCAAGAGATGCGAGCTCAAATGTAAAAACACTTTCACAAAGGACAACCCTTTCTCTATTCATGACCGCAGTGACAGGTCCCTCCTTCTTTCGTAAGAGGGGGGCATGACCGAAATTAGACGGGGTAAAAAAACCATGTGGGGAAAAAACCCCCACTGTTTGAAAATGGTCTGGTGATGTCGAAAAACTAAGTAGCTACTCCAAAAGACTTATGGTAATGCAAAAAAAACTATTATTATTAACACAAATGCGCATACTGACACGATCTCGATCGAATTCTGGATTTCTGGAATACAGGCCTAACAGTCGGATCTAATAGTCATTTTGAGGTCCCTTTGGAGCGGAAAGTAGTAGGTATATATTGGCTGGTGCTATTACCAGTTTTTTTATTTTTAAAATTATAATCTGTTATTATTTATCTTGTTTAAACGCCAAATAACCGAATAAAATTAAAATCTGTCCGTCACGACCAGTCACACCTACTTACGGTATCCACTGAGGGTCGATGGCGTAGAAAGTAGCCATTGTGTGCAAATTTTGCAAGTATTTTAAGCGTAATCGCAACATTTTAGTTGTTTTCAACGTTTTCAGGCGAAATTGTTTTGAAAATGATAATTCAAAATTTTATAATGGGCTGCAAAAAGCAGTTTTCTGACTTGTGTACCTGAGGCCCCATAGAAAATCTGCGTATATATAGTTTTGGCATCAGGGGCTTCTACTGCTCGGAAAACGTGACATGGCGTTGAAAAATTACCGCTAACACACTTTTCGGGTGCTTTATGGGGTGGGAGTTTTCCCCCAAATGGGTTTTTTACCCCGCAAGTTTTTGGCTTCCCGCCAAAAAACGGTAAGAGATAGCGGAATGAAACCGGTCACAGCATTTAGAGCAAGGTTAGGCCTACGTCAGATTTTTTTGGTTTCCCGTGAAAACGTTATAGCTACATGACGAAATATGAAAATGTGGTTTTTTTTCTCCGCCTGCTAACCTAATATATATGTAGTTCCATCCATTTTTTACAGATTAAGAGAATTTTACAAACTGTCATCCAGTACCTACATATACATACCCACTTCCGTTAATATCGGGCTCGAATTTTCAAAACATTTTATCAAAAAAACAGTCGCAGAACGCCATTTTTGTCCTGCATCGATAAAATTACCTATACTGCTCCGAAGCAAAAAAAATCGAGCCAGCTCTTAGTAGGCAGCTGTGCTGTACCAAAAGGTTTTTTCAACCACCACGATGTGACTTATGAATTTCGAAAAGATAGACGCAAAACAAATTTTGAGAGCGTTTGCCCCTTTACCCAAAACCGACTCCTTGTATTTTAACGAAGGGTTATACAATCCAACTTATCAACTCAGAACTACTGATTGTCAGACATACAAAAACATTTTCAGCTTACTGGATAACACAAAAGAAAAGTAGCCAACTCTGTCAAAAAAATACAAAACGAAAATTTATTGCAATTATAATCAGACTAAGTTGGCAACCATAAAATCCATCGATCAAAAAGTGATTCTATGAAAAGAATCCATCAAGAGAAAGAACAATTCCAACTTTCAGGAGAGTGGCTGAGGGGCTGACTGCCTCAACTCTCAAATAAATTTCTATTCATACAGTGCCTCTCAGCTTGTCTAAAGTTTAGTTTAGCCATCAGCAATTTAGGGCAAGCTCATTCTTACGTGAGGTTTTCCATTTTCGCGAAACACACAAACAGGGATCGTCCTTGGCCTTGTCCGTACCTACCAACCCTACATAAGCCACTGCAATAAAAATTAAAAATGTGACAATTTTTAGCAGTCACATTGCTCGAGTCATGACTAGACCAGATACAATAAGCCAAGCCCAAAGCCGTTCTATCAACTCTTCTCAGCACTACAGCAGCTAACCAAAGTTTGTCCTTGTCCGGTTGTCCCTGTGTCCTTCAAAAAGTACATATATGAAGTGGACTTCATTAGCGCTTACAGCACCTGAGGGTGCATTTGCGCTATTTAGGCGCGATTTGTTGCTAATTGCCAATTTATTAAAAATATTTCTACTTTTTACCACGTATACCTACGATCCCTCAATAAACAAGAAAAAATTATGCTACATACATCTGGTTATTCTATAGCACGTGCACAGTTGGCCTTAGTTCAAAGTCAGCCAAATTTACAATCACAAGAATTTAAATTCAGCATCACACTTTTCTCAAAATTCTGTCATGTATACACATATATATATATATATATATATATATATATATATATATATATATATATATATATATATATATATATATATATATATATATATATATATATATATATATATATATATATTGTATATACTGCAGGAGCTGTAAGCACCTTAAAAACGTGTACACAACTCTATTCACCAGGAAAATACTGCAGACACTAATGCGGTTACAAATTACACAAAAAGTATATATGTAATGTAAGTCTGTAACTAGAAAAAGTGGAAAAGTCAAAATCTCGTTTTAGGGTGGAGAAAAGAGGTAAAAAATTCCATCCATCCATTAACAAAACGTTCTTCTAATGGTCTATAGTATAGTACATTACATACATATGTGGCCTTAAAATGTGGTTGCGTGCAGAGCTATATACAAGAATACACCGTTTCACAGATGCTATGGGGGGAGACCAGCGAAAAATACAGGAAACAAATGCATATTAATATACATATGTTATATAAACTTATAAAAAAATTTCAAAAAAAATGTACCGGTTTAAACTTTGCGGTAGCTCTGTTCAAAATTTCAGTATATATTATGTACATGATGTCCCTGCTCAAAATTTCGAGGCCGATATGTACCGTGTGCGTAACGTCAACCTTGAGTATATAATACATATACAGGGTGCAGAAAAAATGCATAATTGAGGGCTTTAACATTTGAGAAACCACCTACTTCAGACTCATGGCGAGCACTTTAAAAAAGCACGACTATCTTCCAGCTTTCCCTAGCTGCTGCAAAAAATATTAAAAAAGTTATTTATGTAAATTATGTGAAAAGTTCTCTCTTGTTGTGGCTAACAGTAAGCTAACTAGTTAAGATCCATGCGCGACCTCATTATTGCCTCATGTGCATCTGTGATCAAAAGCTGGTTAACGTTAATATCCCATACATATATATATATATATATATATATATATATATATATATATATATATATATATATATATATATATATATATATATATATATATATATATATATATATATATATATATATATATATGTGTGTATATATTTATATATGTATTTTTGTGTGAACTACAAATATACAACATACTAAACTAGGACTTAGCAGCCAGGGAGGAAGTCGCGAATCTGTGCATTATCATGTGCTTGACCATCTTATGAGGGAAAAGAACAAAGCCGGAAAGACGGAAATATGACACAAAAAACGGACGGAAACAAAAAACAGTCCTGCTATACATATATAAAAATCAGAGAGGTTAGCCAAGAAACCGGACAGAAACAGGATGGAAACTGAATTAAAACTCCGCTGAAGCCACAAAACTCAATCCACAATCCATGAATTTATATTAACATAAATTGGTTTACAGTTCAATGAGTTTGCTTTGCTGTAAATGCGCAGGAATATATATTTTATATGTATTATGTCTACATTACGTTAATGAATATGTTCCATACTTTATATACAAGAGAGGGGAGCTCTGGTTCAAAAAAATACAAAAAAGTACATAATCTACTGAAGTCGTGAAGTTATCAGAGAAATCAGGAAAGAACACCCGACCCCCCCTTTCCAACAAGTTTGTGTCAAACCGCTATTTCTATTAACGATTATTAAACTAGGTGCACACAATAGTCGTACTGGTTCATCAAAATTCCTGTCGGATGTTCGAATTTGATTTGCTGTATATATAAACAGTGGATGCAATGCAAAAAATAAAATGTCAACAACAAACTGCTCTTTCAATCCATTCGGTGTTTGTTAGTTCCAACTGACTAATACTAACAAACAAAATTACCATGCTAAAAATATTCAGACTAAAAAATGAGGGGGGAATCGAACCTCTGTGTTCTTGAACTATACATATGTAAGCTTGTGTTTAACTAATAAAAATTAGAGCCCTGCTATGCTTCCAGTAGAGATTGCTATGCTTATATATTCTACACATAACCCTGAAAACCAACACAAAATGAAAACGGAAGCTAAGAGAGCTCAGCTGATTATCGGATAAGCCAAAAGCCACAACCAAAATAAACCTGGACCAGAGAAATCCGGCAGTTTTGTATGGAAACCAATTAGCATATGCAAGAAGTAGGCATATATATATATATATATATATATATATATATATATATATATATATATATATATATATATATATATATATATATATATATATATATATATATATATATATATATATATATATATATATATATATATATATATATATATATATATATTTATATATATATATATATACCCACAAATAATGAAAACAAAACATCTAACAAAAGATATAACAAAAAAGTAGCTAATTTTGGCTAAGAAAACTAAGAGCTCGGGAAAACTGTTTGTGATTTCTTATTTAAAGATGAACTATATACGCGTAAATTCAACGACGCGACTCAGTCATAGTACTGTGTGGATCCCATTGTTTTACTAGGCTGCGGGTGTTATTCCAATAGTACTAATGGGACTGGTTTCCAGGGAACAATCACATCAGGCAGCCCTGTTCTTTCCACATTTTGTAGGTACCGACCATCTACCAGCCCCGTATAGACTGCTGAGTAGGCAGGAAACGCACGTGACCTTAAGTAGCTGCTCAAGGTGATTTACTGGGATCTGGGTAGCTACTAGCTACATAGGATGCAATCCACGAGCGCGAACCTTTAACAGTCATTCTGCAGCGGGGACATCATGCTGAAACTATGGTCAAAATGGAAAAATGTAATATAAAAATCGAGGATTTATACCCAAATTTTTTGAACCGAACAGACCCACACCAACCCGACCCGATTGCGAACTCTAATAATGAGTATGTACTGAGTATTGAGTAAAAACCTCATAATAATCCCCCAGCTACGCTTCAAGTCTGTACACTTAAATACGGCCTTGCCCTTTAAAAAAAGTAGCTACCAGCCTACCGATATATAAAATACAAGTAAAAATGTGCTTGTCGAAAATGCTCAACATAAACGGAGAATTGATTGCCGACTAGACTAACCAATCAGCAAGTGGGCAAGCGAGTAAGCGACCGGTCAAAAGTTCTATTACGAGATGGAACCGGGGACAGAGAATCAATTGAAGACAAGTTGAGAGCATTTCAATCCTAGTCTGACCAGAAATTGCCGAACCCTGAGACAAAACAGGAGCATGATTTTTGCGACTACTCGCTGTATACAATCTATATATACTCTTGATGCTTGCAATTCGTTCTTGCGTTACTTTTGGTTTCAGGGTCCAGCAATTTTTGGTCAAACTTTAGTTCTCCCACCGCTCATGTGCTGTTGAACTGAAATACGTCTCTCTCTAGATTCCTTTGAACATAACAACACCACTAATCACTATCTTTTCAATCAACTACGCATATAATCTCTGTTGTATAATCTCATCAAACTGTTAACCATAATTAACAAGCATTAACTTATTCCCAGACGACAGCATATACCACTACGCAAGGATTTGAAACACAAACTGAACTGCTTGAAAATTTGCAAGACGATTATATACTTTCTTAAGAGATAAATAGCGACTTATCAATATTTGGTTTCAATCATGACGTTAAATCTTTATCTCAGTAAATACTATTTAGTCCGTAATCCGTAGGCGAGATTAGTCCTCTAGTATTATATACATGGTAAGTCAACAACAAAGAGATTAGGTTACGTCTGTTTAAATTTGTTTTTCTTTCTTTCAACTACAGTCTTCAACGCGTCATAATGAAAATCAAAATATTGAAACAAAATGCAGTTTATACAGTCTAAAAGACTAAAACCTAAATGTAGACTAGGCGCATTAGCAGGAACTCTTTCCCAGTATATACAGGCAAAGCTTTCCGTCCTGCGTCAAAAACTGCCCAGCGTCGAGAATCTACTGACACAAAAATGACAGATAATAAAAACTAAATTCTAAATGTTGTCGCAATCAGAGCAAATTAAACCAGCGAAGGTAATTGCCGCCACCAATCTAACTGATTTAATCAGTCACAAACATTTTTATTCACGTTTGCTTGCTCAATCATAAAATTTATCTGACACCTAAACTTGGCTAATATCAATTACAGACTAGAGTCAAACCTAGCGCAAACCAGGCTTGGTGGCCAGCATGAAACCTTAACGATGACAGAACGCAGGCCGCTAATAAATACGCAGATTGCTTGAACTTGTTGATTGGGCTTGGATTGGGTTGTCAAGTTTGTACTGTAAACAAGATACGGTGGCTAGCATTAGCTGATTTGAGCCGGGGAAGCAAGAGCTGAATCCTTTCAACCGAAGCAAATTCTATCCGCAGGGAAACAGCGGTTTTCGAGTATAAAAAATGTAAATTAAAAAATTAAAAAAACAGTGATAGTTAGAATTTATATATATACTGTTTATTAACAAAAAAGCTAGTTTTCTCAGTCTCAATCTTTTGCCCCATCCTGCTATGGCAAAATATGGCCCACGTAAATACAGGAAAAAATTTCATCAAAAAAAAAAAAAAAAAAAAAAAAGGCCCACAAAGAAAAAAAAAAACCCAAAAAAAAAAAAACCAACAAACAAACCAGCAAAAAAAAAAAAAAACAAAAACAAAAAAAGAAAACAGCAAACACAGAACCCAAAAACAAAAAAAGCCAAAAAACCAAAAAAAAAAAACAAAAACAACAAACAAAAACAAAACAAAAAAAAAAAACAAAAAAAACACAACAACCCCCCCACACAGTGTTAGCGTCCAAAATATATATGCCCGTTTTTAACACAGCCGTGGAGGGAAACTTAGCCGACTTCACTTGGATATTCGATAAATCCTCAGATTACTATCGGCAACGCAACGACCACAAAGTCTACGTCTGTAAGTGCCAGCCAAATACTCCATTCTAATTAACTTAGCAGTTAGAAATCGCTTGGTACAGAGCTATAAGTAATTAAACTTTTAATTGTAGCTGAGACAAATGTCGCAAAATGTCTCTGGGTATTGACGCAAACAAAAACAATGTTTGGAACTCATTACAAGACTCAGAACTCCCTTTGCTCAGCTGCAGACGGAGTAACCTGATAGAGCTAACAAGTATTACCAAGCCCGGCGAACATGAAAACGACCTAGGTTTTTTGAGACCGTATATATACCACCTCCAGAGAATTAGGAGGTCTGCTCTCTCTATCAATAAACCGGCTACCAGAACCACCACAAGTCATCTGAGTGGAGAAAATTATTTCATTAATCCAACCATTAATAGTGGTAAAGTAGAGGCCAAATTAATATCCAAGAGCCGCAGAACTTGAATCATGGGAAAATGAGACTGGGGCGCCAACATGTCTAGCTTGGCGGCAGCTGATCAGCTATTACGGTGCACCTGGGAAAAATCTCCACGGTAACACCGACAAGATTACAAAGGAAATTTAAGGTAGATACACAAAAATTACTTTTATGAGGTTTAGTGAAAGGCAAGGGCGTACCCAGGGGGGGGGGAATGGGAGGAATTCCCCCCCCCCCGAAATTTTTTCCAAGTAATTTTTTACACAAGGGTCCCCCCTTTGGTTTTCATGGTCCGGCCGGAAAAATTTTCTGATACGTCTCCAATTGACTAAATTTGGCCTAAAAATCAAATTTTCCCAAATTTTTTTCTGGGGGCTATCGCCCCCACACCCCCGCCACTCTATGGCTTACTATTCCTTGTTATTGTTCTTCATCAAAGCCTATGCATGTATACACAAGTACATTATGCTGCATGTGCATGTCTACACGAGTATGTTATGCTACATTTAGTTGTGGAATACGCTGTCTGATATGACGCTCCCATCTTTGGTATTAAATTTTGTCGGAAAAAAATTTCTGATACGTCTCCAGTTAACCAAATTCGGTCTAAAAATTGGAAAAATCGTCATTTTTTTCTGGGGGCTGCCGCCCCCAGACCCCTGCACCCTTGTGTCCTTTGGTTTTTATGGTCCGACCGGAAAAATTTTCTGATACGCCTCGCAATTGACTAAATTTGGCCTTGAAATAAAAAATTTTCCCAACTTTTTTTCTGGGGGCTGCCGCCCCCAGACCCCTGCAATCTTGTGGTTCAGTAGTCTTGCGTTTCTAAGGCGTTTTATGAGTGTTAAAATTGCTAAAAAGTGTCTTTTAACCCATTACAAAAAATCGAAAAGTCATTCCCCCCCCCGAAATTTTTTTCTGGGTACGCCACTGGTGAAAGGGTTTTGAAAATAATGGAAATACTGGAAATTAGGATTATTTTTCGACCAGAATGTGCTAATATTTTATATATACGTGTAGTTTTTGTGGTAACTTGCAACTATATACATATATAACTGCACATGGAATGGACATTTCAAAAAATTGAAGTCATTTTCTGGCTACGCCTCTGCTGATAATAGTAACAGTAAGAGTCAAGTGCAAAGAAATTACTAAATATCAGATTAAAAACTGAACTCACAATTTCACAGACAACATTCATGTACTGCACAAAACTACCAATGCATACAATAACACATTGTTAACAAAAAGTTAAGCAACAGCACACAGCAAAAAATGTTTTTATATTTTTTAATACGTGTGCCTATCATACTTTACTCACATTACGATTACATATACGTATACATGGGCGTGGGGAGTAAGGCCCGGTTCACACAGACTTACTTTTTACTTTTTACTTTATACTTTTTACTTCTGACTTTATACTTTTTACTGTTGGTAAAGTGTTCACACAGACTTACTTTTTACTTACGGAAGATCGCATCCAATTGGCTGGCTTTGGCTCACTTGTGTGTCAAAAAGCAAATCTGACCAATGAAAATGAAACTCTATAGGCGGAGCTTCTGTTAGAGCATTCTGATTGGCTAGATTGCAAAAGTAAAAAGTAAAAAGTAGAACGCGTTTCTACTTTTACTTAAGGCCAAAAGTAAAAAGTAAAAAGTACGTTCTGTGTGAACAGAAATTTTTACTTTTGGCCCAAAAGTAAAAAGTACGTCTGTGTGAACCGGGCCTAACCCTCCCGGCCCAGACAAGTGCTTCACCCCCACCCCACCAGGATGTCTTGGAAGTGGCTCATGGCGCCAAAGTCGTCGGTGACTGAAAAAGAAAAAAACAACCACCCACCCCCCGTAATTCATATATACGTATATATATTCTTGACAATTTTGCAAGACGGACACCCTGAAGGCCTGAACAACTAGCTCCCTCTGACTCCTGACACCACGGCAGTCAAAACACCATCTGGCATTAGTAATTTCATTAAAAAATTTTAACTTTTTGACTTTTCATCAATGTTGACGAAAACTTTTTGTGAGATCACCAAAAACGGGACCAGTCAGTGGCCAGTGGTCGCATTAGTGTGTAAAGACATATGTATAGAAATGGGGCGTGACCGTTGAAACATAAAAAAATGCTGTTTCGAAAAAAGAAATTGAAAATTTTTTCACAATTGTCAACATTTTTTACTAATTGAAATTTTCTGTAAAACACTGCCTCCGGCTCCGGCTCCGGCATTTTGTATCTGGCTCCTGCAAAATTTTACCTCCGGTCGTTCGCTAACTGTGGGGCGGGATTGACTGTGGATTCATTCCAAGGCTTTTTTTCTCAATAAAGTTAATAATATTCAAAACAGGACGATATAATTGTGATCTAAACACGGATCAAACATTCTGTTTTTTTTTCGAGAAAATTTATCGAAAAACGGATGCTGTATTTCGGAGTACACATTCACTCCAAGGGATAAGATTGTGACAGAAAATAGACAATAGTTTAGATTATCATTGTGGTGAGTTTGGGAGTGATTGGATGGATGTTGATGAAAATATGATACTTTATCCAAAATATCAAGAGGTCAATATTCGACTCTAAATTTGGGCGGTCTGAGAAATTTTAACAAAATTTTTTGAATTTAACTTTTGGAAGTTACTGCACCACTACAAATTAAAATTTAGTCTTTTTTCTACTTTTCTCCACTATTTTTGGCTCTGTGTAAGTCATGGGACTCTGAAAAAAAACCCATTTTCCCGTTTTTTTTTTTGAAAAAATCGGCCTTCCGTTTTTTTTAGTTAAGGTTGCTATAACAAAATTATATACATAATTTTTTCTGGGGTGTGTCGCCCCCAGACCCCTGCCACGCCGTGACTATGTTTTCCTGTCGGCTAACGGCTAGGGACCTCCACTCCAGACTCCCACATTTGGTGCTTGCCAATGCATGAATACACAAGTACATTAGGCTGCATTTAGTTGTGTAATTCACTGTCCGATCTGACGTTCCCTTCTTTTGTTTTATTTCCTTGTCGTAAAAAATTTATGACACATCTCCAATTGGCCAAATTTGGCCTAAAAAATGAAAAAATCTCAGTTTTTCTGGGGGCTGCCGCCCCCAGACCCCTGCAACTTAGTGGCTTACTTTTCTTTGTTAATAACTTTAACCACAGGATCTGCATGACGTTCTGCTTCTGACGTGATTTGCATTTAATTTCCCGGGTCGAAAAAATTTTTGATACGACTCCATTTGGCCAAGTTTGACCTAAAAACTGAAACATCCTCCAATTTAGCTATATCGTTAGCTTCTGGACCCTTTTCCCCCACCATTTCTGTAATTTCGGTGTTTGGAGCTCCCATTTTACGTCAATCAGTATTAGCATTTTGCATTCGATTTTTCGAAAAAATACCATTGTTTTTTTACCGAAATATGTGTCGTTTTTGCGTTAAAATCGAACTTAAGTGCATTTTAAGTTTTGACATGTTTCAAAAATGAAAAGTCATCCCCCCGAAATTTTTTCCTGCCTCCACCACTGGCACTGCATACATGTATACAATTTTTGGCCATTATGATGAAGTCGTTGTAAACATATCGTAAGGTCGAGAAGAAGATGGATGATAGATTTTTATTAAACTTTTATTTTAAAAAATTTTTCATCATCAGGGTATCAATTTCGACGTATCCGCTCCGGCTCCGGCTCCGGCAAATTAATTTACCTCCGGCTCCGGCTCCGGCCGGAGCAAAAAATCCTGCCTCCGTCCGTTCGCTAATATATATATATATATATATATTTATTTTTTTTTTTTTTTTTTTTTTTTTTTTTCTATATATATATATATATATATATATATTCACGAACGGACAGAGGCAGAGTTTTTGTCCGGCCTGAGCCGGAGCCGGAGGTACGCTGATTTGCCGGAGCCGGAGACCCAGAGCTGGAGCTGTCGAAATTGATACTCTTTCTGATGAAAAATTTTCTAATGTTTAATATTCTTAAAAATCTATCATCATCTTCTCGACCTTACGATATGTTTACAACGACTTCATCATAATGGCCAAAAATTGTATACATGTATGAAGTAGCAGTGGTGGAGCCAGGAAAAAATTTGGGGGGATTACTTTTACATTTTTGAAATGTCAAAACTTAAAATGCACTTAAGTTCGATTTTAACGCAAAAACGACATATGTTTCGGTAAAAAATAATAGTAATTTTTCGAAAAATGAATGCAAAATGCTAATACGATTGACGTAAAATGGGAGCTCCAAACACCGGAAATAACAGATGGGTCAAGGAAAAGTCCAGAAGCTAACGATATCGTTAAATTGGAGGATTTTTCAGTTTTTAGGTCAAAACTTGGCCAAATGGAGTCGTCTCAGAAAATTTTTTCGATCCGGGAAATTAAATGCTAGATCAGTCAGAAGCAGAACTTCATCGGGTGCTTTGGTTAAAAGTTATTTTAACAAAAAAAAAGTCAGCCCTAAGTTGCAGGGCGCCCCCGATTTTTTCAATTTTTAGGGCCAATTTTTCAGATTCGATGAATATGTATCATAATTTTTACGACAAGGAAAGTGAAACAAAAGAAGGGAACCCAGATCGGAACAGTGAATTACACAACTAGATGGCGTAGCAATGTACTTGTGTTCATGCATTGGCGAGCACCAAATGTGGGAGCTGGAGTGGAGGTCCCTAGGCCTTTAGCCGACAGTAGGGTCACGGCGTGGCGGGGGTCTGGGGCGACACACCCCAGAAAAAATTATGTATATAATTTTGTTATAGCAACCTTAACTAAAAAAACGGAAGGCCGAATTTTCAAAAAAAAACGGATAGTTTCAGAGTCCATGCACTACACAAGCCAAAAATAGTGGATAAAAAAAAGACTAAATTTTAATTTGTAGTGGTGCAGTAACTTCCGAAAGTTAAATTCAAAAAATTTTGTTAAACTTCTCGGTTTCCGGCCCAAATTTAGAGTCGGAATATTGACCTCTGATATTTTGGATAAAGTATCATATTTTCATCAAATTTTTCATCCAAAATACACTCCCAATTCACCACAATGATAATCTAAACTATTGTCTATTTTCTGTCACAATTGCTCAAATTGAGCGCTGTACTCAAAATACAGCATCTGCAATAAATTTTCTCAAAATATTAAATCACAATTATATCGTCCTGTTTTGAATATTTATTAACTTTCTGAGAAAAAGCCTTTAAAAGTGAAATCGATCCCCGCCCCACAGTTAGCGAACGACCGGAAGAAAGGTAAAAAAAAAAAATTGGAGCCAGAAATGCCGGAGCCGGAGACCGGGAGGCAGTGTTTTACGAAAATTTCAATTAGTAAAAAATGTTGACAATTGTGAAAAAAATTTTCAATTTTTCGAAAATTTACATTTTTTAATGTTTCAACGGTCACGCCATTTTATACATATGTCTTTACACACTAATTGGCAGTCGCCGGCTAGCTGGTCCCTTTTTTGGTGATCTCTCACAAAAAGTTTTCGTCAACATCAATGAAAATTCGAAAAGTTAAAATTTTTTAATTAAATTAATTAAAATGACCAGTATGGCATTTTGACTGCCGTGGTGTCAGGAGTCAGAGGGAGCTAGTTGTTCAGGCCTTCAGGTGTCCGTATTTATTATTCAAGAATATATATACGTATATATGTAAAATTACGCTTCTTAATTTTAATATTACCGGAGCAAGAACCATTCTAGTAACAAAACCGGGTTTATCAGGTTCATTATGATAATTTCCAAAAAAATATGTGAAAACTTCAAGTAACTCAGTATATGAGGCCGATCGGAGATTTTTTCAACACCAGCCGATCGCCTTGGGCTCACCTATCAAATAATCAATAAAAATTTTTTGGCCCAAATTGGCTATCA
>JASANF010017254.1:0-18196 GCA_030248245.1 Trissonchulus sp. WLG1_4
ATACAGTACCTTTAGTGTGCACGCCAAGCCGATACGAACCAAACGTGAACACTTTGCCGCCCACGGTATCTGCTACCTCCGGTGGCATATTCTGAAACACATAGAGGTCAATGATTATGCACTCGTGCCATTCACTACTATTACGTATATTTATGCAGACTGACAGACAGCTGAGGCGCTGATACCCATAACTTAATTGTTCGGTACTTATTAGTGGTCCAATGGGATTGAATTTCGCGCTCAGGATCGGGGTTTGCGTTCGGCATCAGGAACGGATCTGGATTTTAAGCTCAGGATTCGGGATCCGATTAGATCACTAACATACATAAGCGTGTGGGGTAATTGTTGAAGGGGGTACTCTTCCCCCCAACCCGACCCCGCTCTCCCCAGAATGTTTTAAAAATAGCTCACGAAGCAAAGAGATCAGTGGCTCACAAGGCGAAATTGGCCGGAAACGTTACTCCGCTACTCGGCAACCCCCCTTCCCAGATTTCCTTCCAGCTGCAGATGTGTGATCACTAGTACTTGTTTATGAAAATGCCAGCCCGTCAAATATCCCCCTC
This sequence comes from Trissonchulus sp. WLG1_4, assembly GCA_030248245.1. NCBI lineage: Eukaryota > Metazoa > Nematoda > Enoplea > Enoplida > Ironidae > Trissonchulus > Trissonchulus sp. WLG1_4. Next base: position 564 of record JASANF010017254.1, read on the forward strand.
CCCTCCCCTTGCTTTATTTCCCGCTCCCCAAAAAAACGGAAAATTTTACTGAAAGTCACAATTAGGCCACTAACCTTCGAAAGACTGACTTCACGCACCCACTTCTTCACCAATTGATTGATTTTCCTCAAAACTTCCATTCTAAAATAAAATACATAAGACAATTTCGTCTCGTATATATACTTTTACTTATTATATAATATTCGAAGCAACCGTTTACATACATATATACATTCTTGGATGAAGTGACGCAACACTGAAAGTAAAATCAACTGTATTTAAACTCTAACAATGAATAAAAAAAAATTTAATCGCAAATAGCAATTATATAGCCAACCTTCTGTTCATCTCTTCTTCTGTTTCAAACAGCCCATACGAATGCAAGCACTCTTCCAGTCGCTTAGACAGGTCCACATCACGCTCTGTAGGCATGCTAGAGCTAATGGGATGGGTCAGTCCGTACACCGGGGTGCTGTTGGGCACAGGAACATTTGACGGGGAGCTACGATTGCTGCTGCTGCTGGACGAGGGCAGGTTATTGTGACCTATGATGGCCCCCGCTCTCCCGCTTGCTGCAAATGCCGGCCTTTGCTGCTGTTGCACAACCATACTTTTGTTTCGATCACCGTTCATTCACAGCAAATCTGTAAACAAGTTAGCGCGATATGTATTTACACTTTTACAGTATATCATGCAGGCAGGTTTTATAGGTCAAACTGAAGATTAAGGGGGAAATCATTCTCGGCTGCCACGTGCATCCAACCCCATAAAAATAAACAGCCCCCGTCGTCAGCCAAGTAGCGATCGACCGGAGGCTCCGGCTTTGGCTCCGGCCGGATTTGAGCCTCCGGCTGGGCTCCGGCAAAAAAAGTGCCGGAGCCGAAGAATTTTTATTGTTCAAACTCTGTCAAAAATTTCAAATTTTGAGAAAAAATCACAAGGTTAACGAAGTGGTTAGTCGGTTACATATATTATGTACTGCCAGTAGTAACGGAGGTGACCACCCTTCTCTAGCATTATGTATTTTTACGTCTCCAATTGACTAAACTCGGCTTAAAATCAAAGTATCTCACACAGTCACACTGTTTTTCAAGGGGCTGCCGCCCCCAGACCCCTACATAGGCTTGTAACTACGTAGCTTAGTGATTTGAGCTTGAATTTTAGCTCTGATATTTTCGGCCAGTCAAATTTAGTATATACAATGTTTCAATGTTTGCATGTGCTGTTATTTCGCAAATTTTTGTGTTAAAATAGCAAAAAAGTTCCATTTTTACCCATTACAAAAAATGGAAAAGTCATTCCTCCCCAATGTTTTCAAAAGATGGGGTACGAAGCGATTTATGGGGAAAAAATTTTTTTCCCTTTCTGCCGAACCTTGACCCAAACTTGGTATCCAGCCAATTTTTTAAAATTGCAAGTATGTTTAAGGTAGCACTCCCGGAATGTGGGTTTTGGCGCAGGTTCGGCGGGGGGGGGGGGGAATTCAAACTCACCTTTTTTCAATGTAAAAATAAGTTTTCGGACGCGCTGAGTTCATTTTTAGCACTTTCCAAGCGAAAAAACGTGGATTTATGGCTTTTCGAAAAAAATTCAAATTTTGTCGAAAATCAGCATTTTTCGACATTCTGAGGCTAATCTTCGAAAATTTTCACCAATACAGTGTAATCAGGGTTTTTTTTGGGCAAAATACGGGGCAAATGCTCACGATTTTGAAATTTTGCTCACCAAAATTGAAATTTTGCTCAAATTCTGCTCACCGCTCTAAAGGGACCCCCCCTTTGGTTTTTTATGGTTGGCTGAAAAAAATTTCCGATGAATTGACAAAATATGGCCTAAAAAAAATTTCTCCAACTTTTTTCTGGGGGCTGCCGCCCCCAGACCCCTGCAACTCCGTGACTTAGTATTCCTTGCTTTTATCTTTCACGAAAGCATATGCATGCTAGAGCGTAGCCAGAGGGGTGCGGGAATCGAACCTAAAGAAATTGTCAACAAGGGTCCCCCCTTTGGTTTTTATCGCTCGGCCGAAAAAAATTTAGGTTACGTCTCAAGTTGACCAAATTCGGCCTAAAAATTGAAAATATCTCCATTTTTCTCTGGGGGCTCCGCCCCCAAACCCCCGCAACAGTGAACTTATTTAGTCTAAATGAGCAAAATTATATTTTGTTCATCTAATAGTATAGTGGTGCGGGGAAAAAAACCCTACGCGTTTTGCGGGGAAAAAACCCTAGTGCTTCCTGGCCGAACCTCACGACATAGGACCTTTTTGAGTATGCAGGTGGAAAGCGCATCCCAAACTGACTTACCACACCAATTTCTGTGCAGTTTTGAGGCCTGTAGCGTTTTTAATAAAATTTCAAAATTTTGCATGTTGAAAAATTCCAAAGTGACAAAATTTTCCAAATTTTTGACTTGTCATAATTTTTCACTAAAACACTTTTGACCAACGCCGTTTGCATTTTTCAAGAGAGTTACCTTTCTTCTATACTTCTGAAGCTCGAAAAGTGTGAAAAACGTTGTGGTTGACCTGTGACTGGTCAAAGTTTGTGCGGGACAAAAACCCTATTGCGGGAAAAAAAACCCTATTTTGTTTGGCGGCATTTTTTTGCTAAACTCACCAATTGTTGCTACTAAAGTTGGTTCATCTGGGCTAACAACATGCGTAGAGTTTATTACAACCGTTTATTTCGCCGCAAAACGTCGTTTTTTGTCATTTTGGGCCATACCCCGACACCCCTTACGAAACCTGTTTTGGTGATGTTTCACCAAAATTTGGCATTTTTTGCAATATTTAGGTTTTAGCTGCTGCGTACCACTTAAATCCAAGAATGATAGACGCGGGCGGTGTTTGTCCTCCGTTTCTAACGTAATAAGCGCAAAAATCTGTTTTTAATGCTTTTAAATACGGAAAAAATGCATCTTTGGGCAGAAGCCATTTCTGCCAAAAAAGGTCGATTTTTGAAGAATCATTGTGAGTCACATGGATGTCGGAGAAACGGTTTTTTTAGTCCATACTGCAGCCTAAGACTTGTAGAACACGATGAAATTGTGTTTATACTCCTTGCTAATAGAACAACCAGAAAAAGTGATAGGTTTTTTTCCCCGCATTAGGGTTTTTTTCCCCGCATAGGGTTTTTTTCCCGGAGCAGGGTTTTTTTTGTGCAAAACCCTGTGCAAATGCACACTTTTTTAAAATTTTGCACACAAAAATTAAAATTTTGCACAATAATGCACAGCGTCCGATGGGCCTGGGATGTGCTAGAAATGCACTGTTTTTAATGCAAAATCGAAAAAAAATTCTGGGGGCTGCCGCCCCCAGAGTCCCAGACCCCTGCATCTACTGGCATCAAGGGCCCCTTCTTTGGTTTTTATGGTCCGGCCGGAAAAATTTTCTGATACGTCTCCAATTGACCAAATTTGGCGTAAAAAACAAAAATTTCGCAAATTTTTTTCTGGGGGCTTTTTTTCTGCCCCCAGACCCTGCGACTATGTGACTTACTATTTCTTGTTATTGTCTTTCATCAAAGCCTATGCACATACATGTAACGGGGTCGAAATTTTGGGGGGGGGGCTCTCCGACCAAATTTTGGGGACCCTCCCCCCCAGATTGACCAAAAATACCCTAAATTTTGCAAAATTTTATAAAAATTTCGCCAAAAAGTGCCATTTTTTCGAAATTTTGCCCAAATTTTGGAGACCCTACCCCCCCGGATCCTCGATTTTGGGGGGGGGTTCCCCCCCCCATCCCCCCCATACATGTATGCCTATGCATGAATGCACAAGTACGTTATGCTACATGTGCATGTCTACACGAGTATATATATTATGCTCATTTACTTGTGGAATACATTGTCTTTTTCTTTTTTAAATGTTCTTTTAAAAATTTTCTGATACGTCTCCAATTGACCAAATTTGGCATAAAAATCAAACATTTTCCCAAATTTTTTTTCTGGGGGCTGCTGACTTTGTGGCTTACTAAGCCTTGTTATTACATATCTTTCATCAAAGCCTACGCATGTATAGATGAGTAGATTATGCTGCATTTACATGTTCACACCAGTATATTATGTTACATTTATATACTTGCGTTATATACACACTGTATGATGTGACGTTACTATCTTTTGTTTTAATTTTTCTGTCGGAAGAAATTTCTGATACGTCTCCAGATGACCAAATTGGGTCTAAAAATTGGAAATTTGGCGTAAAAAACAAAAATTTCGCCAATTTTTTTCTGAGGGCTACTGCCCCTAGACCGCTGCAACTTATTGGTTTAGTAATCTTGCACTTGTAAGGCGTTTTATGAGTGTTCAAAATGCTAATAAGTGCCTTTTTTTGACCCATTACAAAAAATTGAAAAGTCATTCCCACCCCCGAAATTTTTTTCTGAGTAGGCCACTGATACGTACGTACCTCTAGAGGTATAAAAAAGCGTATATTTGCTTCTATATAAGCGAGGAAAACGCATTTACAGTTTGCACAGAAAAATAAAATTTTGCACACTAAACTTAAAATTTTGCACAATTATGCACACAAAATTTATTGAAAAAAAAACCCTGTCCCGGAGGTTTCGAGACTCATTACTCAGAAACGTGAGTAGTTACAATCCATTTTATTAGTGCAACAGTTAGGCGAAAGATGGCCGTTATAACAGCCGCGAGCATTAATGGATCCGAATTATGTGGAGCACAGGACGACCCGAAAAGTTGAAGATAGGGTTTTTTTCCCGCACCACTATAAGTGCCCCGCAATAGTGAGTGCCAAAAGTTGAGCAAAAAAGTGGACAAGGCGCGACCCCCACCCCCCCCCCCCCCTTTTAAAAGACCTGGCTAGTGGCTACGCCCCTGTATGCATGTGTCTGCACCTTTTAATTGCTTAATGTGCAGTCGAATTTTTTTCTACGTGAATTTTAGCACAAATGTGCTAGCTCCCTTAATCTTTTGTTGCCCGTCCCAAAATTCTCCGAAGTCTGAAACGTCTCGAATAATGACGATTGTAATAATAATTTTGCTCACTGAAATTGAAATTTTGCTCAATTTTGCTCACAATTTTTTTTGAAAAAAAACCCTGGTCGTAATAACAGTCTGAAGTTTGATAATCATAACGTAACTTATAATATTATATTTAATTCAGCTTTGTTTTCATCATATTCTGCTCATTTATATATACCAAAAAAATTTTTTCAAACTATATAACAGGCGAAATATGCCGAGCTAAACTTCGTTAAACTGAGCTCACATATCAATTGTTATTGTTTGTTTTTCCATAGACAATTAAATTAATTACATTTTTCGGCAAAAAATAGCCCTTTTTAGTTAAGGTAGCGCTCAGCAACAAAACTCATGTTTGGCGCTCAGCTCATGCAATAAATAGCAATACCACTTTAATTGTATATCAAAGAGACATCAAAAAAACCTATTTACAATACAGTCCAGCACTTTAATGTGAATGTGTCAAATTTTATGACCATGTCGAATTTCCTATTCACACTAATTTTGTTTTTGACCTAGCTCAGCGAAACTTCCGATTTTGATGCTCTTGGTATCAATAGAAAGATCTCTCAAAAATCTAGACGTGATTGATCTTCGATTTTTCATTTTTATTTTTGATTTTGCAAAAAATTGATTTTTCAAAAAATCAGTCGTGTTTGAGCGACTACAAAGAGTGCTACGGGCCAAAATTTGAAAATCGAAAAACTTTCACGTCTGCATTTATATTCTTTCTTTCATTGTGCAAATTTTCAGCTCAATCGCAAACGGCAGCTGGGACCCAGGTCCAAAAAAAGTAGTCGATTTCGCTACGCAAAAATGTAAGGTTTGCCCACACGTTTCACTTTTTCAAAAATTATACCTTTCCTAGGACTGCATATTTCCGTTGAAAAAGTTACAAAAAGCCATACTCAATTTTTTAAGAAATTAAATCAAAAATTTGACATTTTCGAAGATTTATCAGCTTTGTAGGTACATCAATTTAAAGCTAAGAAACCGCATATTTCAATTATATGAGTAATCATTTTATATGGAAACAAAAATTTTTTTGCTACGGCTACAAAATCGTCCAAAAAATTGAAAAAAATTTTTTTATCACAATATGCACATCAAATGAAAGCTATTTTCATTTTGAACAACTTTCCTTCAAGACATTATGGTCAAAAATGTCGCTGAAAAAAATTAAACGCCAAAGTCGGTTCCCCTGAGCGCCACCTTAAAAGGAGCAATTTTTAATAATGAAGAATAGCATAAATATGAATTCAAAACGTCACTGCTGCTCAGCATCACGCTGGCGCTGACAGCTAATTTCGGTTCAAAAGTGCAGCTTTATTTATCATTCCACGGTAGCAACTATATTTTTATTTGATGCAAGCAACTAAGACTAAGCCTTTCCTAACCCACCTACTAAGCCTGAGCCTAAGCACTAAGCCTCAGCCTGAGCAGTGAGCACTAAGCCTAAGCACTAAGCCTAAAAGCCTGAGGCCTAAATTCAAAAAACCTGTTAAGAAGCATCAGAGCCAGTATTCATAAAAGTCGTGATAAAAAGCTCGGCTTTTTATCCGTAAGTCTGGCTTGAAAAAGCCGGGATAAAACGCTGGGCTTGCACTCAAGCTTTAATTTTTATCCGAGCTTTTTGTTAAATCCAGGCTTGTTCAAGCCTGGCTTTTTATCCGAGCTTTTTGGTATATATGAAAAAATCGGATCAAGTGCAGTTGGGGGGGGGGAAATAGTGCACCTATTTTTTGGAGTAGAGCACCTTGAGGGAAGCATTTTTTGTAATAGAACCCCTATCCACAAATTTGGATTTTCTGAGCTATGACCCCTTGAAAATTGCATTTTCAGTGTTTTTGGAAGTGAACGTAGGCCAAAGTTCGAAGCCAAAAATGGCTATATTCTTTGTTTCTGGATAGTCTTGCGTGCGTTATGATGTTTTAAGGCATCGTCTAGGCTTAGTTGGCAGGATTCTTTAGGCTAAGCTGGCAGGATTTTTTCTGAAAATTTCGATTTTTTTATTGCCTAAAGCCTGAGCCTAAGCCTAAGCCTGAACCTAAGCCTAAGCCTAAGCCTGATACTAAGCCTAAGCCCCATACTAAGCCTAAGCCCTAAGCCTAAGCCTAAGCCCAAGCCTAAATTAAGGCCAAGTTTGAATTTGGTCAAAAATTCGACGTTTCTGGCGAATTTGGCCAAATTTTCGGCAGGAAGCCGGTCAAAGAGCCTTTGTTTTGATTCTAAAAAATTGTAACCAATTGCGAAAACGTCCCCCACTCAGGGTTCAGATTTCGGGGGGTCATATCTCAGAAAATCCAAAAAATGAAATAGGGGTTCTTGAAGCAAAAATGCTTCCTCCAAGGTGCTCTAGTCAAAAAAATAGGTCCACTATTTCCCCCCCCCCCCCCCAACTGCATGACCGATTTCTTCATATTACCAAAAAGCTCGGATAAAAAGCCAGGCGCGAACAAGCCTGGATTTAACAAAAAGCTCGGAAAAAAAAAGCTTGAGGCAAGCCCAGCGTACCCGGCTTTTTCAAGCCAGACACGGAAAAAGCCGAGCTACCCCGCTCTCTGATGCTCTCTTAACAGGTTTTTTGAATTTAGGCCTCAGGCTTTTAGGCTTAGTGCTTAGGCTTAGTGCTCACTGCTCAGGCTGAGGCTTAGTGCTTAGGCTCAGGCTTAGTAGGTGGGTTAGGAAAGGCTTAGTCTTAGTTGCTTGCATCAAATAAAAATATAGTTGCTACCGTGAGAATGATAAATAAAGCTGCACTTTTGAACCGAAATTAGCTGTCAGCGCCAGCGTGATGCTGAGCAGCAGTGACGTTTTGAATTCATATTTATGCTATTCTTCATTATTAAAAATTGCACCTTTTAACTGCTTAATGTGCAGTCGAATTTTTTTCTACGTGAATTTTAGCACAAATGTGCTAGCTCCCTTAATCTTTTGTTGCCCGTCCCAAAATTCTCCGAAGTCTGAAACGTCTCGAATAATGACGATTGTAATAATAATTTTGCTCACTGAAATTGAAATTTTGCTCAATTTTGCTCGACAATTTTTTTTGAAAAAAAACCCTGGTCGTAATAACAGTCTGAAGTTTGATAATCATAACGTAACTTATAATATTATATTTAATTCAGCTTTGTTTTCATCATATTCTGCTCATTTATATATACCAAAAAAATTTTTTCAAACTATATAACAGGCGAAATATGCCGAGCTAAACTTCGTTAAACTGAGCTCACATATCAATTGTTATTGTTTGTTTTTCCATAGACAATTAAATTAATTTAATTTTTCGGCAAAAAATAGCCCTTTTTAGTTAAGGTAGCGCTCAGCAACAAAACTCATGTTTGGCGCTCAGCTCATGCAATAAATAACAGAATTATTTTAATTCTATATTTAAGAGACATCAAAAAAACCTATTTATATAACAGACCAGAAGTTCAACGCGAATGTGTCAAATTTTATGACCATGTCGAATTTCCTATTCACACTAATTTTGTTTTTGACCTAGCTCAGTGAAACTTCCGATTTTGATGCTCTTGGTATCAATAGAAAGACTTCTCAAAAATCTAGACGTGATTGATCTTCGATTTTTCATTTTTATTTTTGATTTTGCAAAAAATTGATTTTTCAAAAAATCAGTCGTGTTTGAGCGACTACAAAGAGTGCTACGGGCCAAAAATTTGGAATCGAAAAAGTTTTCACGTCTGCATTTATATTCTTTCTTTCATTGTGCAAATTTTCAGCTCAATCGCAAACGGCAGCTGGGACCCAGGTCCAAAAAAAAAGTAGTCGATTTCGCTACGCAAAAATGTAAGGTTTGCCCACACGTTTCACTTTTTCAAAAATTATACCTTTCCTAGGACTGCATATTTCCGTTTGTAAAAGTTACAAAAAGCCATACTCAATTTTTTAAGAAATTAAATCAAAAATTTGACATTTTCGAAGATTTATCAGCTTTGTAGGTACATCAATTTAAAGCTAAGAAACCGCATATTTCAATTATATGAGTAATCATTTTATATGGAAAACAAAAAATTTTTTTGCTACGGCTACAAAATCGTCCAAAAAATTGAAAAAAATTTTTTTATCACAATATGCACATCAAATGAAAGCTATTTTTATTTTGAACAACTTTCCTTCAAGACATTATGGTCAAAAATGTCGCTGAAAAAAATTAAACGCCAAAGTCGGTTCCCCTGAGCGCCACCTTAAAAGGAGCAATTTTTAATAATGAAGAATAGCATAAATATGAATTTCTCAAAACGTCACTGCTGCTCAGCATCACGCTGGCGCTGACAGCTAATTTCGGTTCAAAAGTGCAGCTTTATTTATCATTCCACGGTAGCAACTATATTTTTATTTGATGCAAGCAACTAAGACTAAGCCTTTCCTAACCCACTGACTAAGCCTAAGCTGAAGCACTAAGCCTCAGCCTGAGCAGGTGAGTATGAAGCCTGAGCACTAAGCCTAAAAGCCTGAGGCCTAAATTCAAAAAACCTGTTAAGAAGCATCAGAGCCAGTATTCATAAAAGTCGTGATAAAAAAACTGGCTTCGAATCCGGTCTGGCTTGAAAAAGCCGGGATAAAACGCTGGGCTTGCACTCAAGCTTTAATTTTTATCCGAGCTTTTTGTTAAATCCAGGCTTGTTCAAGCCTGGCTTTTTATCCGAGCTTTTTGGTATATGAAAAAATCGGATCAAATGCAGTTGGGGGGGGGGAAAATAGTGCACCTATTTTTTTGACTAGAGCACCTTGGAGGAAGCATTTTTGCTTCAAGAACCCCTAATTCATTTTTTGGATCTCCCGAGATATGACCCCCCGAAATCTGAACCGCTAGTGGGGACGTTTTCTCAATTGGTTACAATTTTTTAGGATCAAAACAAAGGCTCTTCTACTGGCTTCCTGCCGAAAATTTGGCCAAAATTCGCCAGAAACGTCGAATTTTTGACCAAATTCAAACTTGGCCTTAATTTAGGCTTGGGCTTAGGCTTAGGCTTAGGGCTTAGGCTTAAGTATGGGGCTTAGGCTTAGTATCAGGCTTAGGCTTAGGCTTAGGTTCAGGCTTAGGCTTAGGCTCAGGCTTTAGGCAATAAAAAAATCGAAATTTTCAGAAAAAATCCTGCCAGCTTAGCCTAAAGAATCCTGCCAACTAAGCCTAGACGATGCCTTAAAACATCATAACGCACGCAAGACTATCCAGAAACAAAGAATATAGCCATTTTTGGCTTCGAACTTTGGCCTACGTTCACTTCCAAAAAAGATTGAAATGCAATTTTCAAGGGGTCATAGCTCAGAAAATCCAAATTTGTGGATAGGAGTTCTATTACAAAAAAAACTTTCCCTCAAGGTGCTCTACTCCAAAAAATAGGTGCACTATTTCCCCCCCAACTGCACTTGATACGATTTTTTCAGATATGCCAAAAAGCTCGGATAAAAAGCCAGGCTTGAACAAGCCTGGATTTAACAAAAAGCTCGGATAAAAATTAAAGCTTGAGTGCAAGCCCAGCGTTTTATCCCGGCTTTTCAAGCCAGACTTACGGATAAAAAGCCGAGCTTTTTATCACGACTTTTATGAATACTGGCTCTGATGCTTCTTAACAGGTTTTTTGAATTTAGGCCTCAGGCTTTTAGGCTTAGTGCTTAGGCTTAGTGCTCACTGCTCAGGCTGAGGCTTAGTGCTTAGGCTCAGGCTTAGTAGGTGGGTTAGGAAAGGCTTAGTCTTAGTTGCTTGCATCAAATAAAAATATAGTTGCTACCGTGGAATGATAAATAAAGCTGCACTTTTGGAACCGAAATTAGTTGTCAGCGCCAGCGTGATGCTGAGCAGCAGTGACGTTTTGAATTCATATTTATGCTATTCTTCATTATTAAAAATTGCTCCTTTTAAGGTGGCGCTCAGGGGAACGGACTTTGGCGTTTAATTTTTTTCACCGACATTTTTGACCATAATGTCTTGAAGGAAAGTTGTTCAAAATAAAAATAGCTTTCGTTTGATGTGCATATTGTGATAAAAAAATTTTTTTTAAATTTTTTGGACGATTTTGTAGCCGTAGCAAAAAAATTTTTGTTTCCATATAAAATGATTACTCATATAATTGAAATATGCGGTTTCTTAGCTTTAAATTGATGTACCTACAAAGCTGATAAATCTTCGAAAATGTCAAATTTTTGATTTAATTTCTTAAAAAATTGAGTATGGCTTTTTGTAACTTTTTCAACGGAAATATGCAGTCCTAGGAAAGGTATAATTTTTGAAAAAGTGAAACGTGTGGGCAAACCTTACATTTTTGCGTAGCGAAATCGACTACTTTTTTTGGACCTGGGTCCCAGCTGCCGTTTGCGATTGAGCTGAAAATTTGCACAATGAAAGAAAGAATATAAATGCAGACGTGAAAGTTTTTCGATTTTCAAATTTTGGCCCGTAGCACTCTTTGTAGTCGCTCAAACACGACTGATTTTTTGAAAAATCAATTTTTTGCAAAATCAAAAATAAAATGAAAAATCGAAGATCAATCACGTCTAGATTTTTGAGAGATCTTTCTATTGATACCAAGAGCATCAAAATCGGAAGTTTCGCTGAGCTAGGTCAAAAACAAAATTAGTGTGAATAGGAAATTCGACATGGTCATAAAATTTGACACATTCACATTAAAGTGCTGGACTGTATTGTAAATAGGTTTTTTTGATGTCTCTTTGATATACAATTAAAGTGGTATTGCTATTTATTGCATGAGCTGAGCGCCAAACATGAGTTTTGTTGCTGAGCGCTACCTTAACTAAAAAGGGCTATTTTTTGCCGAAAAATGTAATTAATTTAATTGTCTATGGAAAAACAAACAATAACAATTGATATGTGAGCTCAGTTTAACGAAGTTTAGCTCGGCATATTTCGCCTGTTATATAGTTTGAAAAAATTTTTTTGGTATATATAAATGAGCAGAATATGATGAAAACAAAGCTGAATTAAATATAATATTATAAGTTACGTTATGATTATCAAACTTCAGACTGTTATTACGACCAGGGTTTTTTTTCAAAAAAAATTGTGAGCAAAATTGAGCAAAATTTCAATTTCAGTGAGCAAAATTATTATTACAATCGTCATTATTCGAGACGTTTCAGACTTCGGAGAATTTTGGGACGGGCAACAAAAGATTAAGGGAGCTAGCACATTTGTGCTAAAATTCACGTAGAAAAAAATTCGACTGCACATTAAGCAATTAAAAGGTGCAGACACATGCATACAGGGGCGTAGCCACTAGCCAGGTCTTTTAAAGGGGGGGGGGGGGGGGTGGGGGTCGCGCCTTGTCCACTTTTTTGCTCAACTTTTGGCACTCACTATTGCGGGGCACTTATAGTGGTGCGGGAAAAAAACCCTATCTTCAACTTTTCGGGTCGCCCGGTGTTTTTCACATAATGTCTGATCATTAATGCTCGCGGCTGTTATAACGGCCATCTTTCGCCTAACTGTTGCACTAATAAAATGGATTGTAACTACTGACGTTTCCTAGTAATGAGTCTCGAAACCTCCGGTAGAGGGTTTTTTTTTCAATAAATTTTGTGTGCATAATTGTGCAAAATTTTAAGTTTAGTGTGCAAAATTTTATTTTTCTGTGCAAACTGTAAAAATGCGTTTTCCTCGCTTATATAGAAGCAAATATACGCTTTTTTATACCTCTAGAGGTACGTACGTATCAGTGGCCTACCGAGAAAAAATTTGGGGGTGGGGAATGACTTTTCAATTTTTTTGGTCGTAATGGGTCAAAAAAAGGCACTTATTAGCATTTTGAACACTGATAAAACGCCTTACAAGTGCAAGATTACTAAACCAATAAGTTGCAGCGGTCTAGGGGCAGTAGCCCTCAGAAAAAAATTGGCGAAATTTTTGTTTTTTACGCCAAATTTCCAATTTTTAGACCCAATTTGGTCATCTGGAGACGTATCAGAAATTTCTTCCGACAGAAAAATTAAAACAAAAGATAGTAACGTCACATCATACAGTGTGTATATAACGCAAGTATATAAATGTAACATAATATACTGGTGTGAACATGTAAATGCAGCATAATCTACTCATCTATACATGCGTAGGCTTTGATGAAAGATATGTAATAACAAGGCTTAGTAAGCCACAAAGTCAGCAGCCCCCAGAAAAAAAATTTGGGAAAATGTTTGATTTTTATGCCAAATTTGTTATTTTAATGACAATCAAAAAATTTTTAAAAAGAACATTTAAAAAAAAGACAATGTATTTGATAAGGAAAAGGTCAGCATAACACACAATTGTACACATGTATACATATGTACTGCACATTTATGTACATAGGCATATGTACCGGGGGGGGGGGGGGGTATCCCCCCCCTGAAAGTTCACGTTCTGGGGGGGAGGGTTCTCAAAAATTTTGGTAAAATTTCGAAAAATGGCACTTTTTGGCGAAATTTTCAGAAAATTCTGCAAAATTTAGGGTATTTTTGGTCAATCTGGGGGGGAGGGTCCCCAAAATTTGGTCTAGAGCCCCCCCCCCCAAAATTTCGACCCCGTTACATGTATGTGCATAGGCTTTGATGAAAGACAATAACAAGAAATAGTAAGTCACATAGTCGCAGGGTCTGGGGGCAGAAAAAAAGCCCCCAGAAAAAAATTTGCCAAAATTTTCGTTTTTTACGCCAAATTTGGTCAATCGGAGATGTATCAGAAAATTTTTCCGGCCGGACCATAAAAACCAAAGAAGGGGCCCTTCGACGCCAGTACACGCAGGGGTCCGGGACTTTGGGGGCGGCAGCCCCCAGAATTTTTTTTCGATTTTGCATTAAAAACAGTGCATTTCTAGCACATCCCAGGCCCATCGGACGCTGTGCATTATTGTGCAAAATTTTAATTTTTGTGTGCAAAATTTTAAAAAAGTGCGGCATTTGCACAGGGTTTCACACTAAAAAAACCCTGCTCCGGGAAAAAAACCCTATGCGGGAAAAAAACCCTAATGCGGGGGGAAAAAAACCCATCACTTTTTCTGGTTGTTCTATTAGCAAGGAGTATAAACACAATTTCATCGTGTTCTACAAGTCTTAGGCTGCAGTATGGACTAAAAAAACCGTTTCTCCGACATCCATGTGACTCACAATGATTCTTCAAAAATCGACCTTTTTTGGCAGAAATGGCTTCTGCCCAAAGATGCATTTTTTCCGTATTTAAAAGCATTAAAAACAGATTTTTGCGCTTATTACGTTAGAAACGGAGGACAAACACCGCCTGCGTCTATCATTCTTGGATTTAAGTGGTACGCAGCAGCTAAAACCTAAATATTGCAAAAAATGCCAAATTTTGGTGTAAACATCACCAAAACAGGTTTCGTAAGGGGTGTCGGGGTATGGCCCAAAATTACAAAAAACGACGTTTTGCGGCGAAATAAACGGTTGTAATAAACTCTACGCATGTTGTTAGCCCAGATGAACCAACTTTAGTAGCAACAATTGGTGAGTTTAGCAAAAAAATGCCGCCAAACAAAATAGGGTTTTTTTTCCCGCAATAGGGTTTTTGTCCCGCACAAACTTTGACCAGTCACAGGTCAACCACAACGTTTTTCACACTTTTCGAGCTTCAGAAGTATAGAAGAAAGGTAACTCTCTTGAAAAATGCAAACGGCGTTGGTCAAAAGTGTTTTAGTGAAAAATTATGACAAGTCAAAAATTTGGAAAATTTTGTCACTTTGGAATTTTTCAACATGCAAAATTTTGAAATTTTATTAAAAACGCTACAGGCCCCCAAAACTGCACAGAAATTGGGTGTGGTAAGTCAGTTTGGGATGCGCTTTCCACCTGCATACTCAAAAAGGTCCTATGTCGTGAGGTTTGGCCAGGAAGCACTAGGGTTTTTTCCCCGCAAAACGCGTAGGGTTTTTTCCCCGCACCACTATACTATTAGATGAACAAAATATAATTTTGCTCATTTAGACTAAATAAGTTCACTGTTGCGGGGGTTTGGGGGCGGAGCCCCCAGAGAAAAATGGAGATATTTTCAATTTTTAGGCCCGAATTTGGTCAACTTGAGACGTAACCTAAATTTTTTTCGGCCGAGCGATAAAAACCAAAGGGGGGGACCCTTGTTGACAATTTCTTTAGGTTCGATTCCCGCACCCCTCTGGCTACGCTCTAGCATGCATATGCTTTCGTGAAAGATAAAAGCAAGGAATACTAAGTCACGGAGTTGCAGGGGTGTGGGGGCGGCAGCCCCCAGAAAAAATTGCAGAACATTTTGATTGTTAGGCCAAATTTTGTCATCGGAAATTTTTTTCAGCCGACCGTGAAAAACCAAACGGGGGTCCCTTCAGAGCGGTGAGCAGAATTTGAGCAAAATTTCAATTTTGATGAGCAAAATTTCAGAATCGTGAGCATTTGCCCCGTATTTTGCCCAAAAAAACCCTGATTACACTGTATTGGTGAAAATTTTCGAAGATTAGCCTCAGAATGTCGAAAAATGCTGATTTTCGACAAAAATTGAATTTTTTTCGAAAAGCCATAAATCCACGTTTTTTCGCTTGTAAAGTGATAAAAATGAACTCAGCGCGTCCTAAAACTTATTTTTACATTGAAAAAAGGTGAGTTTGAATTCCCCCCCCCCCCGCCGAACCTGCGCCTAAACCCACATTCCGGGAGTGCTACCTTAAACATACTTGCAATTTTAAAAAATTGGCTGGATACCAAGTTTGGGTCAAGGTTCGGCAAAAAGGGAAAAAAATTTTTTCCCCATAAATCGCTTCGTACCCCATCTTTTGAAAACATTGGGGAGGAATGACTTTTCCATTTTTTGTAATGGGTAAAAATGAAACTTTTTTGCTATTTTAACACAAAAATTTGCGAAATAACAGCACATGCAAACATTGAAACATTGTATATACTAAATTTGACTGGCCGAAAATATCAGAGCTAAAATTCAAGCTCAAATCACTAAGCTACGTAGTTACAAGCCTATGTAGGGGTCTGGGGGCGGCAGCCCCTTGCAAAACAGTGTGACTGTATAAGATACTTTAATTTTAAGCCGAGTTTAGTCAATTGGAGACGTAAAAATACATAATGCTAGAGAAGGGTGGTCACCTCCGTTACTACTGGCAGTACATAATATATGTAACCGACTAACCACTTCGTTAACCTTGTGATTTTTTTCTACAAAATTTGAAATTTTTGACAGAGTTTGAATAATAAAAATTCTTCGGCTCCGGCACTTTTTTTGCCGGAGCCCAGCTGGGAGCTCAAATACTAAGCAGAAGCCAAAGACAAAGCCTGCGGGGTGGATCGCTACTTGGCTGACGACGGGGGCTGTTTATTTTTATGGGGTTGGATGCACGTGGCAGCCGAGAATGATTTCCCCCTTAATCTTGAGTTTGACCTATAAAACCTGCCTGCATGATATACTGTAAAAGTGTAAATACATTATCGCGCTAACTTGTTTACAGATTTGCTGTGAATGAACGGTGATCGAAACAAAAGTATGGTTGTGCAACAGCAGCAAAGGCCGGCATTTGCAGCAAGCGGGAGAGCGGGGGCCATCATAGGTCACAATAACCTGCCCTCGTCCAGCAGCAGCAGCAATCGTAGCTCCCCGTCAAATGTTCCTGTGCCCAACAGCACCCCGGTGTACGGACTGACCCATCCCATTACCTCTAGCATGCCTACAGAGCGTGATGTGGACCTGTCTGAGCGACTGGAAAAGATGCTTGCGTTGGTATGGGCTGTTTGAAACAGAAGAAGAGATGAACAGAAGGTTGGCTATATAATTGCTATTTGCGATTAAATTTTTTTTTATTCATTGTTAGAGTTTAAATACAGTTGATTTTACTTTCAGTGTTGCGTCACTTCATCCAAGAATGTATATATGTATGTAAACGGTTGTTTCGAATATTATAATATAAGTAAAAGCTATTTATTGAGAACGAAATTGTCTTATGTTTGTTTATTTTAGAATGGAAGTTTTTTGCAAAATCAATACAATTGGTGAAGAAGTGGGTGCGTGAAGTCAGTCTTTCGAAGGTTAGTGGCCTAATTGTGACTTTCAGTAAAATTTTCCGTTTTTTTGGGGAGCGGGAAATAAAGACAAGGGGAGGGGAGGGGGATATTTGACGGGCTGGCATTTTCATTAGAACAAGTACTAGTGATCACACATGTGCAGCTAAGGAAATCTGGGGGGGGGGGGTGCGGAGTAGCGGAGTAACTTTTCCGCGATCGCTTTGTGAGCCACTGATCTCTTTGCTTAGTCGAGCTACCTTTAAAACATTCTGGGGGGAGCGGGGGTCGGGTTGGGAAGCCCTGGACAATACCACACGCTTATGTATGTTAGTGATCTAATTGGATCGAATCCTGAGCTTGAGGAAATACAGATCCGTTCCTGATGCCGAACGCAAACCCCGATCCTGAGCGCGAAATTCAATCCCATTGGACCACTAATAAGTACCGAACAATTAAGTTATGAGTATAAGCGCCTTCAGCTGTCTGTCAAATTTCTTGCATAAATATACATAATAGTAGTGAATGGCACCAGTGCATAATCATGACCTCTCTGTGTTTCAGAATATGCCACCGGAGGTAGCAGATACCGTGGGCGGCAAAGTGTTCACGTTTGGTTCGTATCGGCTTGGCGTGCACACTAAAGGTACT
>JASANF010017255.1:0-18207 GCA_030248245.1 Trissonchulus sp. WLG1_4
TTTTAATGGCAAGTAGTGATAAGTTGTTCTGTTGGTCTTAACTATGTGGCAAAAGTTTTGTGGTCATTCGGTTTTCAGTGGCGCCGTCAAAGGTCCTGTATTAGTATAATTTTTAGTTAAAATTTAATTTTGTAAATTTTTAGTTATTAGTTAAGTGTCACGAAATCTCGTTACTGTCTCGCAAATACTTAAATATTTGCTGCGCAGCAGGTTTCATATCATTGAGTGATAATATAGGATGGATATCTCCAGGCCCATTTTGCATTAGCTTTGTTTGTCTAAGGATCACCCTTAATAAACCATAAATTCCTGGGTTTTACTTTTGAGAGAATTACCCGTAACCTTACTCAAAAAACCAAACCTTGGGTTTTCTTAGGATAAGACAGAAACCCGAAACCTTACTCACATGAACTCATGGGTTCTCTAAAGATTACTCGCAACCTGACAACCAAATCACAACTCAGCGGCGTACCTGCAGGGGTTGGAACTTGGAACCCCCAATCAGCGCATATCCCCGGTCTAACCCTAATTGCACAGCGCAAAAATGTGTACTGAGTGAAAAGTAGGCGTTCGCCCCTATACTTTTTTTAGAAGGACCCGGACAGAAATCGAACATGTGCCTTCTGCTAGAATCTGGATTATGAAAGACCTGCAGACCACTACACCATATTGGCCAGTGAGTAACTTTTCTAACAACCTTTATAAACCCTAGTAGATATTCTAACCACACTTGTGGCTTCAATGTGTACTGAAGTACTGTTGCGTAGCTTATTTTTAAGGGTTCACTAAGCTCACACAAAAAATGACCTTTCAAACCTTCGATGAATAAGCAATCTGGTCTTTTTGAATATGAAACATAAAATATACACATTTATAACCCAAAAGTAGCCGCACATGGCTAATTAAGTACCAAAAAACTATTTGCTTACATTAAAAATGCATAAAAAGCACATACAAAACGTAAAACTTATTTAGGTCAAAACAGATCTAAATCACTAAACAAAAGCAAAAATTAAAAAGCACAAAGTACAAAGTAGCATTCAAGCCTTAAATTACATATATATTTACCTCCTCCAATAGTTGAAATTAGTGCAATAGCGGTCAAAGCCAATAAGATTTGCATTTCCTTCGTTGGTGACCCACCTTCCAGCAACATTTTGTACAAATTGAATTGCACTGCATAGTAATTCAGCATTACGAAGCTGCTAATCAAACTCCAACACGCAAACATGTAAAAAGACAAAACAAAAAGCGCGTCATTTTTGCCAAATGTCTGGATAATTCCCAAAACTGCAGCTGCAATATGCGGTGAACCAGCCCATAATGCGGTGTAGTAATCTAAAAATAACAGAACTGAATCGTGTAATATTTGTAATCTCGATCAAATTTTGATTTATCGATAGATAAGACCTTGTCACCATTGTCACATGTAAAATCTGCAAAATCTAATTGCTTAAAGCAAGATAGTGCACAACGATTAACGTTGTTTCTAGTTGCAGTTTATGAAAAAAACTGAATACTACAATTTTTAGTCGCGAGCTTAAAACTAAACAATTTGAAGCTACAAGCTATTTTAGTTTGAAGTCAACAAAACAAAAAAAGCCAGGATATTTTACAACGGGCAAATTAAGAATCAATATACGTACATACTCTACGTAGTGATGCTGGAGTCCGCATCACCTTCATGAAGCCAAAGTGGCTTCAAACGAAGCTGATGCTGGCTACATACCTACTTCATTTTGATTTGTACGGAGTATCACTAAAAAAACTAACTAAACTGAAATCGTTTTCAGATTTGCAATTTAACATTTCCTGGCTAACCATTTAATGTCCTTGTGTTGTAAATGACTAGTGACCCATAAGGACGGACTATATACATACTGTAGACAAACATAAGGAACCCTAAGGACTCTTGTTGCTGCCTAAAATGAATTACTAAGTTTTACTCGTGTTGGGCCGAAATTTTCTAATGCATTGGGGTTAAAAATTAATACTAAAATCGAATTTGAATTTCTGTTTGAATTTTGTTTCGGTTATTTCAAATTTTAGCCTGAGAATTTTCGAGTTGTATTTTCATATTGAGTAACAAATTAACAAGACTATGTTTTTAGTAGACATTGTATAATAAAAATTTTGTAGGGGAATGATGTAGTAGGGGTTAAAATTCTATTTTAATATAATCTGATTTATTTGTGCGTCAGGCACCTAGATAGGCGCCCCTTTCTGCCCCCTCCCCAGCGAGCCAGATAACTATGCCAGTAGACACAGGATCCTGGAGCGTGACGGCATGTAGTGGACGATTATGGACGTAGCTCTGGCCTCAGGCTAGCCGATTCAACGACGGACGGCAACGATCCTATCTGCCCACCATCCCATGACCCCCGACGAACTTTATTGCGAGTGACCCCCGACAAACTCTATTACCGAAGCTAATTCAGGGCTCTAATGACTCTTATTCTGCAGGAATGCGGGGAAGTGGTTGGCTATGGGAAATGGGGGACTGTGCTGTTTCTCTTGACCAATGGGAATCCGTTGAGGCCCAAATGGTGGGGGGGTCCTCCGGTCTTGGGTCCCGGTAGTGTTAAATTGGGAGGGAGCGCGTATTTGTGCCACGTTATGGACTTACGGTGTAGGTATTTCCCACCGCTATGAACAGTGCGACGACGAATTGCGCGATCTACCCTCCCCCAGACGAACGGCGGAATGCGACGTATACCCCAACGACAGCGAGCCACAGCAGCGCGTCGACGGCCCCAATGCCAGCCAGCCAGACAGCCAGCCAGCCAGCCATCCAGCCAGCCAGCCAGCCATCCAGCCAGCCTGCCAATCTACCAGCCGAGCCGCTAATCGCGGTCAATGCCCCAAGTTAGGCCCTGATGCCCGATAAAAATGGCCATTGGTAGAACTAGGGTGTTTGTATTGTGTTTGTGTCTCGGCCGGTATTTGTGTTGCTAGGTCGCAACAAGAAATTAGTAGATAGTGTAGTGTAGTTAACACGTTTATAGAGTGATTAGATGATATGTTAGTAGACTAACACACCGAAGTCCGTTATCTGAAGCGTAAAGGTCGAAGCGGAAATGAGCGTAGAAAATTTGAGATGTGGCACGAGGTGCACGGGTTTTAAGTGACGAGTTTAAAACCACCGGTGGCAAAATTTTCAGTAGAGATAGTTTGAGACTGTTAGCTTCGTTAGGTGAGTGGCTTATCGGCAGTCAGCTTTTTCATCAAATACAGCGAATAATTTAGTTTATTAATTCTTTCATTTAATTATGGCAGGCGCACAGTTGTTCTGTTGATACACTAGGGTAAGGTACATATTATGCTACTTTTGCGATGAAAAAAGTAAAACTTGCAAAAAGAGAAATGGCGATTCGGCTATGGCCAACTATTATACACTGATTTGCTTTAAATATCCGGCAATAGCTGTGGCGATTTTCAGCACATATTGCTGATTATACTGTTTTGCCGCGACTATAGCTTGCCGTGGCTGTTTTGGCGTTTTTCAAGTAGACAAGTGTTGACTGAAGAAACGTGGCTATAGCCAGACTACGAATATTTTTAAAATTAAGCAGAGGCCCCCTAGAGGTGGCGATTCGGCTATAGCCGCCGTTTCAAGTACACCGCTTTGTCTGAAACAACCGGCTATAGCTATAACTCGCCGTGGCTATTTTGTTGATTTTCATAAGGCCAAATTGTGACTGAAGGAACGTGACTAAAGCCAGACTACGGATACTTTTGTCATCAAGTAGAGAATTTTAATAAACGGCTTGCTGGCTTCACCACCAAACGCCGTATTCTTTTTTTTTTTTTGAATTGGCTGCCTTTGCTTCCTCCCTTCCTGGGAAATTTTTTTCCTTCCGTTCTTCCCCCGCGAAAGTTCCCGTCGCCCCTGCTTCTTTTTTATTTTCTTACGTCTACCTTATGGAAGGAGGGCTTGACTATAGCCCGACGACTTCTACTTTTAACATATATCCCTGACCCGTTAAATTTGGCATTTACCCAAAACCCAGTTTCCCGCTTTATCTCCTTCTCCCCTTTTCCTGTTTTTTCAAATTCCCAAGGTTTGACTTAAAAAAGACAGGGGCCCTGTTTTAAAAATTAAAGATTACCCCCCAGTGCAAATTTAATTAACCCCAACCCTCCACTCTTCTTTTTTAACTAAACCGCCTGTCCCACCCCCTACCATCATTGGTCATTTTTCCTGTTTGCAAAACGAAGAAAATAAAAATGGCAAAATTCAAATGACTTATTAAGTGGAATCAAAACATCAACTTTTCGTTTACTAAGCGAACGCTCTGTCAGTAGTCCACCAAGTCATCCAAAAAAAACATAAAACTAACCGACTGGAACAAAACAAACAAAAAAACTTAATTTGTACACCAAACCAACCCCACCAAACCCACCACCAACCCACACACAACACCCAAGAACACAACCAAAACACACACAAAAAAAAACCAAACCAAACCAAACACCCACACACCCCACCACAACCACAAGAAACCCAAAAAAACAACAAACCACAAACCCCAAAAAAAACAAACAACACCACAACCCACCCAAAACAAAAAAAAAAACAAAAACAAAACAAAAACAAAACACAACCACAAGCCAAACACCAACCACCACAAAACAACAAACAAACAGTAAAAATGAAGGTATATAGATTGAGCAATCATATAATTATGGAATAAAAAAGGGGATATAAATATACAACAGTCAATTTTTCAACTTGGTCGGCCAAGGCTTGGGCAACCTCAAACAAAATTTTTTGTTTCAACATACGTTGTAGAACATCAATTGAGATGCGCAAAACGGGTAGATGTCGCGTGTAAGCGTGCATGGCGCACAAGACTTTACCCCACCCCACCCCTAGGCGCTATTTGCGCTATTTGGGCTAATATAGTGTCCAGCTCAAAAACGCCCCCCCCCCCCAAACCCCCGCCACTATTTGCGCTATAACACGCTACGACAGGTCCCCCCCGCCGCTTTTTGCGCCATACACGCTACGACAGGCATGAAAATACAACTAATTAAAAATGGAGGCTATCGGTATCGACACCATCTTATTCTTCAATCGATATCGGGTTCCTATTTCATTAGTACCGAGACAAAGCAAGCGTGTATGTCCGGTCCTTCACTTCAAGATGTCAATTTGTGTTTAAAGTCACGACCAATAACGCTTCTGCAGGAACGGTAGTCGTCTTCTCGACTGCAAGCGCTCAGTGATCACCAATAGCACAACACTATATGTCATTATATAGATAATCAATAAAGTATAAATTATAGCACTGGTTGGTGTGCTATAAGTGAATTATACGCATGTTTCTATGAAACTTCGAGTGCAGGAGCACGAGTGCGCGAAGCGCACGAGTGCACCTGCACGAGGGTTTCACACATGCGTATCAATTACTTTTAGCACAACCACCAGTGCTATAAGTGACTTGTAAATCGATTCAGGTATAGCGTGCAGTATAAGTAGACTGCGCGTTGCAGCGTGCAGTATAAGTCGGGTTATTGCACTTTACCGTAACACTGAATCGAGTTACAATCAATAATAAGCTCACACACACAACACAGCTACGTTGACTAGAAAACCGGTTTTGCTGCTGTATTAACACTGTGCCTTGACCTAGAATTTTTCTATGTTACAGACTTTAGCCTAATATCTAGTATACGCGGCGGCTGAGGCGCGGCGCATGCGGCAACCCAGAAAACGTTAACTATGTCTTACCAACTTGCCCCAAATTTTGACGCAAAAGAATAAAAACATGGAATAACATCACCCCCTCGATCGACAAGGCTCCTTTTTAGGAGTGTAGGAGTGGATGGATAACTTCTTTTTAAAGAACATTAAATGTAACCCCAAAAACTAAGGGCCTATTCCTTTACCGGATTAAAGGGTTAATTATAATCGGACTAAAAGGTTTAAAAATTAACCTTAGAAATGCCGTTCCAAAACCTCCGGATTAAACTGACTTAACTCTTAGCGCGCTGCTTTTTAGTCGGACTAAACGGACTTAACTAGGCACGCTAATGTTAAGCGTGCATGTTAAATCCGTTTAGTCCTGTGGTAGTTTTGGAATGGGGTCAGACTAAAAATAAGCCGCAGACTTATTTTAACTCGTTAAGTCTGTTTAGTCTGATTTGTCATTCCAAAACCTCGGACTAAAATAAGTCCAGTCCGTTTAATCCGGTAAAGGAATAGGCCCTAAGATCCCGACGCATCAGCTTCTGTAATATATAATAAAAAAATACAAAAAGTTATTATAAGCAGCTTAGAACTAAACATTTGATCTAAAGCGTAGTGAATCCATTGAAACATGACGATCGAAACTAAAAGATCTTAAAACTAAGTTTTTGCTCTATAATATTTATAATGTTTAAATACTCCAAAATCGAAATTTATGAGAATTAACTATTTTTATCACATGTTCAAGCCTATATTTTGACTCTATTCCACTTGAAAAAGTGCAAACCAACAAACGTATTGAACTCTCGTAAGTTGACGTGCTTAATTAATCGCTTACTAATCAATGACTTACCTAACTCACCGATAATTTGTCGCTAATTCGCGACTAAATTTGCTCAAGAACTAAAACCCCCTCGTGAATTTTTGTTTGCTGTATGTAATGTGTGTATGAATGTAGTGTGAGTGTGTATGTGTGTATTACTGGTATCTGTACTTGTTTTTGTTATATCGTATTATGTATAATTTTATGGACAAAATTCACAAGTGAGGAGGGGAAGAGAACCACCCTCCCGGAGTAAAAAATTCTTTTAAATTCTCTCAAATTTCACCCATCTCCTACTCCCAACACCCCCCTAAGTGTCGGCTTATAGACTTCGTCTTCTCGCCTAATTGTGCGAGAGCACAAAGGGTTTTAAAACAACACAAAAAAAAAAACAAAAAAACAACAAAAAAAAGCCAACAAACACCAAACAAAAAACAAAACAAAGCAAAACAAAAAAAAAAAAAAAAAAAAAAAAAAAAAAGAAAAAAAAACATCAAAAAAAAAAAAAAAAAAAAAAAAAAAAACAAAAAATACAAAAAAAAATCAAAAAACACACAAAAAGTAAAAAACACACAAAAAAACAAAAAAAAAAAAAAAAAAAAAAAAAAAAAAAAAAAAAAAGAAAAAAAAAAAAAAAAAAAAAAACACACACCCAAAAAAACCATCAAAAACAAAACACCACACACATAGCAAAAAAAAACCAACAAAAAAAAAAAAAACACAAAAAACACAACAAAAAAAAAACCAAACAAACCCACACACACACCAAAAAAAACCCCCAAAAAAAACAAACACAAAAAAACCCAAAACAAAAAACAAAAAAAAAAAACAAAAACCAAAAACCAACCAAAAAAAAACAACCAAACCAAAAAAAAAACCAAAAACAAAGCAAAAAAAAAAAAAAATAAAAAAAAAAAAAACAAAAAAACAAAAAAAACACACACCACAAACACCAAAAAAAAACAAAAACAAACAACAAAACTTTATAAAAAAAAAAACCCCAAAAAAAAACACAAACGTGATGACCTTTTTCTAAAAATGTTTTACAGTTACGCAAAACCGACTGCTTTCGCGACACTACCCCCTTAAGTGAGGAGATGGAAAACCTGTAAGGCTTTACCGGGAGCACCCTCCCTAACCCCCCTTTACTCAATCATTTACCTTTTTATTAATTTTCACTTGTGAACAAACGTTCAGTATAATTACCATTTTGGGTCTCTTGTGTCAATGGACTGGCTTGCTAGCTAGTCAGTCTGTCTGGTGTGCGTGTTGAAAGAAGTTTTTCAGTTGTAAGCATTTCGTCCAATTCTGTGTTTTCTTTCTATCAATATCAATATCAATTTCTGCCGTAAATGGCCCCCGTTTGTTAACCTGGTTTTTTTATTAAATTCATCATTTTACCTGGTGTTCGCGTGCTTCCTTACTTTCTGGTGTCGGTATTAGCTCTATGCTTAGTTTTCGGTTTAGTTGTGCAGTGTGCTATCTTGGAGTTTGCGTCAGGTTGCGTGGCCATATGCACGCTCTTGTCGCGTCTACTGCACTTTAGCCCCAAGGTAAGCCGCTATACCCGACGGTGTCCGGCAACCACGGCCCGTTCGTAAGACCCAGACTCTGACCTGGAAGCTCCGCCTGCCGAGCGGTTAGGTAAACGGGAGAAAGGATGCTTCCTATACACCTACCCCGGTTTAGGCTTGAGCCATTTGTAAGCGCCCCTTAACTACGGCCTTACAATACTGTATACGAAACAAACAACGGTCAGACAACAGACTAACGCACTCTTGGTAACTCTTGGTAGCATACTTTCAGTATATACAAATACTTTTGCTTAACCATTATTATGTTAAACGAGAAACACGGTTCATTAATAAAAAGAGGATAATCAATATATGTTTGTATATATAAATAACAAAGCCAATATTCGTCATTATTTTTGAGTAAGTTATGAACACTAACAAACACTATTGGACAAATTAACAAAAGTTTGGAGTTTTGCTGCGTGCGCCAAGGCTAAATGGCTAGCGAGGGGAACCCCAGCCATGAGACAGCCCAAGATTACACACACATGTAGCCATGCGACAAACCATCAATAGAACTATGAAATGGGGGGATAATAATAGTCACTTAAGGTGTTAGTTACGTTTTCGAAGTTTTTGCAATAATTCCAAAGTTACTTGATCAAACATAATCAAACTTGGCACGGACATTGCGAATGTAAGTAAATAGCAATATTTCAGCTAATTTTGACATTGATTCAAACTTTTAAGGCTACTTTATAGCTGAAAAACTGGATTTTTTGTGTATTTTTTGAGGACTTACAAAATTGTATGCAAATTTTTGTGGCTCTTACTTTACTCATAAAAGCCATTCCAAAAAGGTCTAACCCAATTTATTTTAACAATATTTTCAGCTAAAATATGACATTTTTTTGTTAGTCGTTCTAGGCGATCTGTAACTTTGAAGTTTTTTTACCTCAATTCTGACTTATCATGCCAATATAACAAAATACCTACCAATAACCACTTTGCACAATAACTTACATGTACATAGTCCCTTATGCATCTATTATACCTGCAAAATTTGGTTAGTATATGTCACAGCAGCCACGAGCATTGGCAGTGTTAATAAACCCCTTCAAAAATTGCAAATTTTCTTCAGTCTCCTGAAACGTCATTTTTAAAGCTTTGTCCACCATTTTTTTAACGGCTCCATGCTTAATGCAATATTAGCTGACCCCAATGAGGCCCTATTTAACTGAATTAAATTTTTTTAAAAAAATCCGTCATTTCTGAGCACAATGAGTGATTTCAGTTGAAGTAACCAATATCCTGTTCCGTTCATAAGAATACGAAGACAGCTTGTTTGACAGTAGCTAAATAAATTTGCCTTATACCTTTTTTGAATTGAGTGAAAAGGTTGATTATTTTTTTAGTTACAGCCTACCAAAGTCATAAAAACTGCCGTTTCTTGACTTTTTAGAAAAATTTGAGGCAAACTTTTGCTCACTGTAAAAATCTGCTAAATTATTACGTTTAGTTAAGCATACCAGCAGTTTTATAACACATCAGCGTGCCTTTGGTATAAATTGCGTAATTGTATGCGGAATTTTTTTACCACAGTGAAGAAATAACAAAATACGGGGAAAAATGCATAAAATTGAGCTGATGAGCTTCACCAAAATAGTTGGCGTGCACACTATGAATAACACCGACTCTTGAAAAATTGCAATTTTGTAAAAAATAAGTTGATTAATAATATGCAAACGACCGCTTGTAAATTGATTTAGTAATTGCTACAAAATAGAACATTGAAAAAAGCTGCGAAAACGTAACTACCACCTTAACCTGTCTTTGTATTTCATTCAGGACATCGGAATCTTGTGACTGGGGAAGGTGACACGGGACGGGACCGCCCGTGAAAAGCAGACCTCCCACATTTTTTTCAAACGTTGTGCTTAATTATAAACTTTGCTTTGTTTTGTTTGTTTTAGAAGATAACTTTTTGCAATTAGATATGTTTGTCGGTGTGTACATCAGTATGTAAACGTCCCCGTTTTGTGCGCCTTTACAAATTCATCATACACATTCATTAGAAATCAATTCATAAAGTTTAACAATAGATCCCTGGTGGTATCGTAAGGGGACACACTGCAGTTCAAGAGTATCCTAGATAAAAATTAACCCTGTATTTATGTTCCCAAAATTGCCCCGTATATGAGATATATCAATTAAAAAAATGACCTGCAAAGTGGGCAGTGCGTGACGGTAAATGGAATTCAAAGTAAGAAGTAAACAGGAATATAACACAGTAGTTGTACGATAGTATGCAGAATAATCCTATTTTTTACGTCAAAAAGTGGTAGTAGGTTACCTTCGGGGCTATTTGTAGGTTCGGAATCCTCATTCAATTCCTTTACTGCTTCTTTGTGATGTTGTGTCACAACGTAAGTGGTTTGTGCACATGCAAACAGTATAAAAGAAGCGGCAAAACAGAGCTGCAGAATGAACATCACGCGTGCAATTCTCTGTCCTATCATAGCAGAGGTCTGAAACAATTTTTATAGAACGAAACTAAACCTGGATTGTTCAAAAAAGTTTGAAAAAATTTTCTCACAAGGAAATATTTAATAGGATATATATAAATACATAATGTTAAACAAAATTGTACAGATTCAACATAATTGTACAGATTCAAGTCTACCGATGGAGAGCTAATGTCATTCTAAGCATAACAGATTTGTCTTATGAGTATAAAGTCTTTATCAAGAGTACGTAACAGTGTCTCAGTCTCATAGAAAAGCTAATTTTCTATAGACTGAGACATTATGCACTCATGGTTTTACAGTTTAGGATCTTTGCTGACAGACATTGAGGTAGTAAGCTTATTGTTGTTATTCTAATTCTAAAAAGTACTCCAGAAAAAATAAAAAGCAGCACATTTTAAGCTGTTTAGAGCACCAGGAAGCAATGCACCCAGGTATTCGAGGACAGTGCCGTAGTACATCAAAATAAGCTGCGTTGATGGATGAAGACGTTTACAATAAAAAATAATGGCCCAAATTTGCAAACAGTCAATTAGTACACAGTTCACACACTGTGGCAGCTCAACTTGATAAAATGCAACTAATAATTTGTATTCAATTAATGATACTATCAAGAGTACATAATAGGAAGAGTATGACACTCTCCCGACCTATTACCTGCCTAAAACTACATACATAGGCATTGGACACAATGTGCATGTGGTGCAAGCGCTCTTGCGCTGAAGCTGCTGAACACAAACTGACTGTCAACAGATGTAGCGAAAGCACAGTGTTACTGTCCGGAATCAAAATTAAAGGTCACACTCTTACCAATAATTTGGGTTTCAGCAAAAAGTGGCTTATTGTCGATTTTCAACGTGTAAACTTGCAGCAAGTACATCAGTCTGCCCAGTCGTCAATTACGAGTGAATACAACAGAATATCCTGATTGTTCAGTCACTGTTGTGAGACTCACCTAGTGGTTGATTCAATGTTGAATATTTTTAAAAACTGTGATAATCTACAAAAACAGCAGGTAATGCATATCTTATTGTCTTAGTATTTCAAAGTTTCCTGATTTGAAAAATTAGTTTGTAAATAGTGGTGTTACGCTTTGGTGTTTATGTCAATTTAGTATTATTTTTATTAAATTCAACAACGCTAATTGATAGTGATAAAAGATTGATAAATGAAAGTTCCGTGTTTTTATTCGGTTTCAAGTTTTTATAATAACATTTGCCGCTTTTAGCATTTAGCATTTAATAACAATAACATTTAGCTTTGTATAAGGGTTTAGCTACAAATTCAGCATCACGATCACGAATATAGTTCCATTATTTAGATAAGCAAGAGAATCAACTGTAAAAGCCGATTCTATATTTTGCCGTAACCTGACGTGTAATCTAAAATTAGAGACGTCGCGCCAGTGTTAATTAAATTGCCATCTTCTGAATTAAGTATTATTTGTTTCCTAAACTTTCAAAACGATACAAACAAAATTACACAAAAAAGATATAATTTACTCGCAGGCTTAACAAAAAGTTCACAATTAATAGTGGTTGTAACGAAAGTTATTAACTTTGTTATTAATATCGGGATTTGGCCTCATTTTCCTGCCGTTCCCGCTTTTGACTTCGTTTTCGTGAAACATAAGTGTAACAGGTACTGATCAGTTGTGGCAGTGCCAGGATACTCATTCCAAGCCAAAGACCAAGAATACCGCCCAAATCTAAAACAGTATGATCATCACAAAAAGCATTTTTTGACCTGCAAAGTGACGAGAGACTTTTTGTTGCTTTTTTAATTTAGTGACAGTTAATAGCACGCACGTGACATTATGGGTAGCAACTATTAGAGCACATGGTAAGAGTATGACATTTTCCTACAAGTTAGTTTAGTACTCAGTTGGGTAGGATGCACATTAGCAGCCAAAGACCGACCAAAGACAAAATGTTGGTTTTTTAAATGGTTATTTAAGGTAGTAGTTACGTTTTCGCAGCTTTTTTCATTGTTATATTTTGTAACAATTACTGAATCAATTTACAATCGGTCTTTTGCATATTATCAACCAACTTATTTTTTACAAAATTGCAGTTTTTCAAGGGTCGATAACACTCATTGCGCACACATCAACTATTTTGGTGAAGCTTATCAGCTCACTTTTAGGCATTTTTCCATAAATTTCATCATTTTTTCGCTCTGGTAAATAATGTCGGTATAGTGTCAAGTAATTTATACATATGTAACATTTATGTGTTGTGCAAGTTGTTAGTATGCCAAACTAAGCGTACTGATCCACCATATTTTTACTGTGACCAAAAGTTTGCCTCAAATTTTACTAAAAATTCAAGAAAAGGCAGTTTTCATGACTTCGATGGGCTATAACTAAAAAAATATTCAACCTTTTCACTCAACTCGAAAAAGGTATCGGGGAAATTTATTTGGCTACTGCCAAATTTGCTTTCTGTGCATTCCCATGAACCCGTCAGGCTAGTCGTTACTTTAACTAAAATCACTCATTGTGCTCAGAAATGAAAGATTTTTTAAAAATTTTAAACTAACCAGGGCCTCATTGGGGTCATTTAATATTACACTAAGGACCTATTCCTTTACCGGATTAAACGGACTAGACTTATTTTAGTCCGAGGTTTTGGAATGGCAAGTCGGACTAAACGGACTAAACGGTTTAAAATAAGTCAGCGGCTTAATTTTAGTCCGAACCCATTCCTAAACTACCACCGGATTAAACTTTTTAGTCCGATCCCATTCCTAAACTACCACCGGATTAAACTCTCAGCTGGACTAAAATTAGTCCGATTAAAAAATTTCCGTTCCTAAACCGGATTTAAATAAGTCCCTTTAGTCCACTCGCTGCATTTTACATGGAGTTTTAGTCCGCGTTCTGTTACGCGGATTAAACGGACTTAACTTCCCGGTACCCCCCAATTATTCGCTTGCTACTTATGATTATCTTAACCGATTTGGACGATCTATATATCAAATTGTAGCTGAATAATTGGGCTATTTTATGGTGTATTTCAATTATCCGTTTTAAAAACGTATTCCAAAAAATCTTCGTCAAAATTGCTTTTTTTGGTCAATTTTTAACAAATTCTTATCAAAAATCTAAAAATTTTTTAAACAAAGGGTTTCTAAAAAGCTTTTGGATATTATGTAGGATTTTAAACAAAAATTTCAAAAAAATTATTTAATTTTAAGTAAGTCGGATTCGAAATCCAACCGGCGCGGTGAAGGCGAACGCTTTAACCACTCGGCTACGCCCGCCTGAACGGTAACGTGCTAAATAGTCTTTATATATAATGGATATTAAAAACTAATGTCATCATTTGCAGCTATTTTTTTGCATTATGTGCCGCTGCAAGTAAATTTTTTATATTGCGAAAACGCTGTATTCAAACAGCGAGTTAATGTTCAACTTCAACTGCTCAGCCAATGAGAGACAAAAGTTTGTAGGCGGAGACAAAACTGATTGGCTGGTGCGAAAACACATTATAGTGCACCAGAAATCCAAATTTATCTGTGTCGGGATTCGGGAAGTTTAAGTTTAGGAATGACACCGGACTAAATTAAGTCCGACTAAATTTAGTCCGATTATAAATTTGATCCATTCCAAAACTGCCGGGTTAAACAGTTTAGCGCGAAAAATTAAGTTTAGCTTGATCGGACTAAACAGACTTAAAAATCAGCGCGCTAGCTGTTAAGTCCGTTTAATCCGGAGGTTTTGGAATGGCTTTTTTCAGCATAATTTTTAAACCGTTTAGTCCGATTATAATTAACCCTTTAATCCGGTAAAGGAATAGGCCCCAAGCACAGTTTGTCCTTAGCCGCAGAAAAAATGGCGGACAAATGTGTAAAAAATGTCATTTCATGAGACTGAAGAAAATTTGCAATTTTTGAAGGGGTGTATTAAAGCTGCCAAGGCTTTTGGCTACTATAACATATACTTACCAAAGTTTTTTATATAATAGATACATAAGGGACTATATTCCTGTAAATTATGGTGTCAAACGGTTTTTTGTATTTTGTGATATTGGCATGAGAATTCAGAATTGATGTTAAAAAAACTTCAAAGTTACCGATTGCCTAGTACAACTAACAGAAATATATCATATTTTAGCTGAAAATATTCTTAAAATAAAACGGGATAGACCTTTTTTGATTGACGTTTCTGAGTAGTGTAGGAGCCACAAAAAATTACATACAATTTTCCCAGTTTTCAAAAAATACACAAAAAATCCTGTTTTTGAGCCATAAAATGACCGCAAAAGTTAGAATCAAGTTTAAACTAAGCCAAAATATTGCTGTTTACATTTGCAATGTCTGTGCCAAATTTGATTTTATTCGATAAAGTATTTTTTGAATTATTGCAAAAACTTCAAAAACGTAACTACCACCTTAAGGGCTCACTCAAAAATGAATTACCTACCCGAGAGAAATGTCTCAGTGGGATAAGCCAAAGACTCTTTCAGCAAAGTTTGCCGAAAACTGCGTCTGCGAACATCGATGCGCACGAAACTGTTTTCCAAAAACGTATTTTCGTTCAGCTGATCGATCAGATTAGGATCCTTTAGTGCAGGATTTTCCAGGAAAAATTCTTTAGACAGCCGAAGTGTCTTATTAATGTATCGTTTCAAAGCCTCCGTGGCAAACGCCGCATCTTGTGGCCATTTTCTGGTCTCCACTGCAGCGTGGTATTCGATTTCATTGCAGCTTTCAATGCAATCATCGGCCGCCTTGTGTCGTTCTTTCATGGCGATGACGCGACGATGGCACTCAGCATTGTCCAAGGTTCCGTTAAGCTCAGCTGTGGCAGACCAAAACGAGGTGCGTCGACCACTGACCTGGTTTTGCAGAACCACCTGCCCAGTGTCGCTGAGAAAGTAGTCGCTAGCCAAAAACAGGTCCGGCACAGAATGACACATCGGCAGATAAGAGTGCTTGGTTGGCACGAACATTGATTCTGATTGACATTTGCACTTTTTAGCCAGTAGCGTTTGCAAATGCTCTTCTCTAAAACAAAAATAATTAGTAAAATTTAATATCATTAGAGTTATTATTAGAGAATTAGAGAAATAAGATTTTCTGGTAATATGTCCTGTAATATGTATTTTATTGCTTCAACAAGTCATAAACTGAGAGTCCTACATGTTTTGAAAATTTTGATTTTTTTTAAAAAGATAAAATCAGCTGATACTTCAAAAGGTCAAAACAACACCAAATAAGAATAATTAAGCCAAAAATTTCTGCAAGGTACATATCTTTATGTCAATTATATTAACTAAATATCATTTTTTAACTTAGAGGTGAATATATGAACTTTATTTGATACTATCAACCGAATATCCATTTTATCGCCAAAATCAGGTATAAATCATTCACACCACATATCTTTGTGCTATTCGTAGCGTGATCTCTCAGTGTGTGTGTGACTGGGTTCTTTCTCGCAGGATGTGACCTGGTAAGTGAAGCTTTTGTTCTGAACGGATTGCTTCTTGTAGTCGAGTTGATTAGTAACATGAAAGCTTGTCTTGTCCAGACACGGACGTTTGTTGCGATTCAATCGATTTACTTCCGTCATGCTGACTGTGATCGTTGAAAAAAAGCCAACCTGCGCTGTTACGTGGCGACCTCCAAAAATGGGCATCGAACCCGGCGGATGAATAGCCTAAAACATGTCAGCTGAAACTCGTACGCAAATAATAAGAGTAAATTTTACACATAATTTAATTACGAATTTGCATATATCTGATTTCATTACGAAATATTGCCTGATTCGTTAGATGGATTTTTTTGAAACAATAGTTTAAGCTCAGTTAAAAATATGTAGGGTGGATTTCACAAAGGTGGTTTTACTAAACCATGGTTTTACGTACGTTTTTATATGATTTGCACATAATTTCATTACGAAATACCGCCTAATTCGCTACAAAATTCGCAAATTTTTTTAAACCATGGTTGTAGCGCAGTTGAAATTTGAAATCTGCAGCACAGCAGGTCTCTGTATTGCTGAAATTTCAGCTGAGCCAAAACCATGGTTTAAGAAAATCTACGAAATTCGTAACGAATCAGGCTATATTTCGTGATGAAATTATGTGTAAATCCTATGAAAACGTACGTAAAACCATGGTTTAGTAAAACCACCTTTGTGAAATCCACCCCTAGAGTCTTGCTGTGCTGCCGGTTTTCATATTTCAACCAAGCTGTCACTCTATAAAAAACTCCAAACTTGGTAGTTGGTAGCAAAACTTACCACAACTATTCCTTGTGCCCAGTCTAAGATTTCAGTGGGTGTCAGCATATAATATCGATCTAATACGGACAAAATCAGCGATAACCCGGAATGCCCATAGCCGTTGCCCCGTGACTTCCCTCCGTGAAATGTGACACAATTCATGTAGTGAGGCACTTTGATGCTGGTGAAATTCATGAAAGAACACGCTTCCCCCGCGTATTCACAATTGAGAATTAGTTCTTGAGATTGGTGGTACATGATATGTCGAAACGCTATCAGTTGCATCGTTGCTCTAGATTCTGGTGAAAACTCAATGGTATCGGTGTTCAGAGCGGTTTTGTCTCTATTCTGTGCGACTAACCAAAAATTTTTTACTCGTTTTATAATTTCACGCCCTGTTAGCGACTGTTCGAAAAAGGAAAAAGTCCGGTTGATTTTTAAGGCGCTGAAAGGAGCGCTGTTACAAAGCGTAACGTCAGGGAATTTGAACTTTGCCCCTTGAGTGTGATCTTCCACCGCAATAGGCTTGGAAGCATATCGAATGGCGAGAAAAGTTAAATGAATTATGAAGCCCACAACGCAGCATATTGCAAATAAAATCCAAATGACTTTGAACTTTGAACATCCATTGTGCGCTTTCTCATTTGTTTCTTCTTGAGCTGCTGATGCTATATCTTCAACCGGTGTTTTAAAAGTCATTGATTCATGCGAACGTTTATTGTCAGGTATTGACTTTAAACAACGTTCAAATACTCAAAATAACAAAGACATTATTGAACACCAGTTCCCCTAATGGCCAAAAAACCGCAGTAGGTGCTAATTTACCTAAACATCTTTTATAATATAACTGGTCTTGGTTACCATATCATAACAGTTGTAAATTGAATGGTTGGTTTGGCAGTAAAACATCAGTTGAGTGTCATAGCAGCAGAAAATGTTTAGAACTTGTGACAATGAAACTACTTTGGCTACGTTTAATTATTTATTGACGATGATAATGGCACCCTAGTTTGTGCGCGACTCAAGTAATGTAAACAAAATGAGCAGCAATGCACACAATAGCAACGCTACAGTATGACGTTGTTGGTCTTCAACGTAAAGCTGTTTTCTGGCCGGTGACAATTTCTTACACTGTTGTGAATCGATTATTGTCTGGCCACAAAAGCTAACCGATTACTTCAGTTGCAAACAGTATGTCACATAAAAGAAAGAAATGCTGAAAGAAACAAGCACGTTTTGCGAGTAGGGTTCAATTGATTTTGACTGATGCTGCGACATGCTTGCGCAGCCGAGGATAGACTTGGAATATATAACGCGGCGTCAAAATATTTTAAAGCCAACCTTCACAACTAAACAGGACCACCTCAGTCTTTATCTCATTCTCTAGGCAGCAACTCAGTACTAACGGTCAGAAACAATCA
>JASANF010017257.1:0-10450 GCA_030248245.1 Trissonchulus sp. WLG1_4
AATTTTCGGTGCTTTTCTTTTTAAGCTATTTTCTCAATAAATTGACTAGTTATTAAAAAAGTGTTGGACATGCCTGGGGAATTTAGACGTGTCAAAAACCTTAACATCTTTCAGCCCCAACAGGTAATCGTATGATTCAGAGCTGTGGGCCTGTGGCGCAGACTTTTTGTAAAAAATCCTACTATTTTGGGAAGAACATTTCTTTAGCCGCGTGTACTGGAAACAATATCAAAGATTAAGCTTCAATGCATGGCATACTTTTAGGTAAAGTATGGTTCTACTTAATGCAAAAGACCGCTTGTGATTTGAATTTGTAAACGCTGAGCTATAGCTTTCGAGAAAAGCACCTAAAAACGCAATTACCCCCTTGAAAGCGGTGAAACAATTTATTTTTGCTAACTGAGTCAGGAGCATCTACATAATAGCAAGCAAGTATATACAATTATATTATTCAAGTAATTTTTGGTACTTTTCTTGTAGTTGCCTTCAAAATTTACGATATGGATAAAGACGGCTTCATTTCAAATGGAGAACTGTATACTGTAAGTTTTCTGCGTTACACGTCCAAGTGTTATCAACCTAGGATAATATGTCCAGTTGTTAAAATCATAGTTTGTTGTACAGCTGGGCTTTCAGGTCACATTTTGATTAGGTAATGGAATGGTCGTAACTCGTAAGCATATAAGGGATTGGGGGGATTTCCACACCCCCATCCGTCCTCGCTCCCCCCACCAGAAAGTTCCGCTCCCCCCCCCGTCCCCAGATCCCAGATCGGTTTGCACTCCCCTTAATGGGTACATACAGTTTTGAAATGAAATGAAAAATTTCGCGTAGCAACCATACATGGGCGTGGGGGGTTTGGGGAGGGGTAACAGTTAACACCCCCCCCCCCCCCATCTTGCCAGCTCACCCACCCCCCCCCCCCAGAATGTTTTGGAAGCCGTACACGACGGTTAAATCGGTGGCTCACAAGGTAAAAATGGTGGCTCACGAAGAGAAAGAGGGCAGACAAGTTGCTTCCCACCCCCCGGTGCCCGGTGGCTCACCCCTACCCCTATAGCTGCCCACGTATGGTAGTAAACCCAGGGTCGACGCCCCCCCCCCCCCCTCAGATCTCCTCAGCTGCTCATGTGTGGTCGTAAGGTACAATAGTTATAATATAACTTTTATAACTAACATTATTTTGCACATATTGAAATTTTTCCCACATTGAAAGTATGAAAATAATGGAATATGCTTATTTTCGCTTTGCCTACAGTGAATACAATTTTTTTAATTTATTGCAGGTATTGAAAATGATGGTGGGCAATAATCTGAAGGACAGCCAGCTGCAGCAGATTGTCGACAAAACCATTCTTCTGGCTGATAAAGACGAAGACGGCAAAATTTCCTTTGAAGAGTTCTGTGCTGTAAGTTGGTAGTAAGAAAACCTTGGTCAGACTAAACGGATTCAACTATGCTAAGGGGGCAGGGGAATGTTATAATTATCCTTTGAGTCTAAAAGCAGTGGCAGTTTAGGAATGGGTGATGGGTTCGGTCTAAAATTGAAGCAATGGACTTATTTGATCTTGTTTAAGTATTTGGTTCGATATATTAATATGATATTAAGTTTCAGACGAAAATAAGTCCCGTCCGTTTAATTCATATTGTAAGTCCAGGAGAAGTCGGAAAACTATCATATCATTTCAACTGTTTACTTCAATAATTATGCGCTAGTTATTGATAACACGTTTTTAGCGTTACGTTGAAACGTAATTTTATAAGTATATAAAATGCGGTGCAACGTGCAATATAATAGACGAAGCACCTAACGGGTCCGTTTTTGTTGCTGTAGAGTAACAGATTGTTATATTTTTTGATTTTTTTAACCTAATTCAACGTGTTTGCATTTTTAGGTCGTTGGCAAAATGGATGTTCACGAAAAGATGGTGGTAAATCCTTAGGTGCTGAAGTTATGTGTTTATTTTGTACAAACTGAAGAATTTTTTGTGCTTTAACTGAAGGGGTTTGAACATACATGTACACGGGGTCTCGGTTTGGGGGGGGGGCTTGTCCCGAAATTTTCGACATTTTAGGGGGGGCTTGTCCCGATATTTTGCCCCAAAAACGCGAAAATTTCCAATTTTTGCCTAAAAATGGGAAATTTTTGCGAAATTCCTATATTTTTATCGATTGTTTCGTTTTTTGGTCATTTTTTGAAGCATTTTACGGCGATCTCAAGCGATTTTGGGGTTTCAGAGAGGGGGGCTTGTCCCGACTGGTCAAATCTGAGGGGGGGCTTGTCCCGGAATTTCAAATCTGGGGGGGGGCTTGCCCCCCCCCCAGCCCCCCCCCCCCCCCATGTACATCTGTGGGTTTGAACTTTATCACGGAATGTTTTCGAAATTTATTCCAGTGTTTAGACACTGAATGGTTACAGCACTTGAAATAATATACTCATAAGACTTTGTTTATTTATCGTTATTTTCCACTTTTTGTATTATATTTTTATCCGTTTTAGATGTATTTATTTATTTCTTGGTTTATTTATCTTATTACGCATATACCATTGTTACTTGTGCTATTATCTGTAGTGGCTTTTCTAAATGAGTCAAATCTTTTTACTAGATTTGCATTCATTAGTTAAGCTTAAGCAAATATTATCTTCGTGCTATTGAGTTTTCAAGTCTGAGCAATTTTTAAAATATTATTGTGTTCTATTTTTGATCGTGTTTTTGCTTGCTTCTATTTTATCTTGTGCATATGAATCACAGGTTGCCATATTTTTAATTTTAATAGATAAAAAATAAAAATTTATATAACTTTTTCAGCTTGTATTCTGGGTTTGGTGCTTAATTATGCGTTTCAAGACTTCTATAAAAACCTAATATATACAGTAATACGTGACAAATTGTGAATAAAAACATTGAAAAGTTGGTATGCAATTTAGTAAATAAACATTACCAATTGTGATTTGTATGTAAATAAGATGACTATATTATTGTGTTTGTTTTTCTGGCGTTGTGTTTTTTCTAGTGCGTTTTTTCTCACCTTTCTGTGCCTGTCTTTTTTTGTGCGTTTGAGAGTCTGTTTTTTGTTTTTACATTTTATTGCATTGTTGTATACAGTATCCCCTAATATGTCACGTAAAAGATAATTATGTAATTTATTATTATTTATTTGTATATACGAACTTTTTTTATACAGTGTGATTTTTCCAAAAAATTATATATAACTGTATTCTGAAAATAGAAACAATCGCCAGGATTTGTACTAAGCTGACCAAGTCTCATTTATTTTGGTTCCATTGCATTTGGTCCCCTTGAATGCAGAACATGAATGCGTATTTTGTAAAAAAGATTAAACATATATACTGAATTTAAAAGTTGAAATGCTATTTATAGTTAATGAATGTAATTTTATTATTTTGTTTTTGCTGGTTTCACTTTTTCATTATTAGAGCACAGTTCGTGACAGCTTTTTTTGGTCTGGTAGAATATAATATTCTATTATACACTCACAAGCTTTAAGTGTTTTATAGCTGAAATTTTCTTAAATACTTTGAATATTTTTTATTTATCGGTTTTTTATTAATAGTGTTTTGTAGTTTTGAATTTGAAATTATTTTTCGTTTTTTAGATACATTTTTTTTTGGTTTTGGGCTTTATATCGCTATTATATACTTCATTGTGGTTGTCAACAAATAGGTTTAGAATCCAGCAGTTTTTTAGATCTCACGTTTTCAAGCTGTTTTTTTATGTATTTGTAGGCTAATTTTTTTTAGAATCTAGTCAGACATTTTTGACTGCGGTGGGTAGCCTTGCTGTTGTTGTTGCATTCTGTGTCGTTTTTAATGTTAATATTTATTCTTGTGGTTCCATCAATTAAGTCTATCTCATTTGGTGTTTTCACGATTGTGCTATTAACATCTAGTCATAATATTGTTTCCATTGTCCATTGCTTTAGAGTTGTATATTTATTTTCCGATAGTATTTATTAATTAAGAATTATATGTTTGTAATCTTGAGAATTTAAGGTGGTAGTGTCGCCAAAGCAGTTTTGCTCATAAGTTGCAATGAGAGCTTTTTTGTTTTGAAATTGTACGTTCACTGACAAACTAGTGAAATGTCATATGGTGTCAAATAAATACTGCCAGACACTAGACAACCAATATTTACCAATATTTTTAACCAATCACCATTTGTGAGCCAGACATCACACAATAGAGACATAAAAGTTCAAAAAATCAAGCCAGATATCAGATTGGCCAGCTTGTGAAGTACATGTAATGTTTTGACGCTAAATTTTTTGCCACCAATAAGAAAAATACAAAATAAAGGTTCGTTTTTCTTTTGATTTTAAAATTGGCGTCAAAATTTTTCACAATTTGTCATTATTGCTGTGACTACTTCACAGTTTACGCACAGTTTCACAGTTCAAACAGGTATTACTCCGCAACCGCTCAAGCAATTTGCACGAAATTTTGTGTGCATAAACTAAAGCATATGTGCTTGTAGTCTGTGTAAAGAATGTAAACAAAAAAGTGTATAATTGTGACTAAATTCTTGAATGTGAATAGGTTTTTAAAACGTCATTTTTCCGACTTTGCGACTTCACTGCTAACTGGATGCTGCATTTATTTTGCTGAAACTTGGCGAAAATATTTGCTTTGACACATATTTTCAGAATATTTAAAGAACAATGTCTTATCGTTCACTGAAAAGGTTTCACAGTCGCGCAAAATCGACTGCTTTCGTGACATTACCCCCTTAAATAAGGACTGACCACGAATGCATAGTAATGCAGGTTGCGTAGAAAAAAGAATGCTGAGACACACATTCTTCCAAAAGACACGTTATAATTTTCCAGACTCATTCTAACGCTGTGTCGCAGCAGGAAAAACTAGTACAAATACAATCGGTGATTTTAGTCCATCATAGTACGCAAGCCTGCATTTTGCATACACAAGTTTAGTCAAGTGCAAAAACAGTGCAAGTCATAAATTTTTAGGAATTGTACTTACAATAAACTCACTGGTATGAACCGGCTAATTTTTGGTGCTCTATGCTGTAATCATACTTGTGATTGGAAATAATAATTATTATTTCAATCAAGATGTTACAGCATGAGCCAAAAATTAGCCGTTTCATCATTTGTAAGGACAATTCCTCAAGCTTTATGACTTGCACTGTTTTTGCAGTTGACTAAACTTGTGTATGCAAAATGCGGGCTTGCGTACTATAATGGGCTAAAATCACCGATTGTATTTGTACTAGTTTTTCGTGCTGCGACACAGCGCAGCAGGCTGCGACACAGAGCAGCAGGCTTCTTTAGAATGAGTCTGGACAATTATAACGTGTCTTCTGAAAGAATGTGTGCGTCAGCATTCTTTTTTTCTACGCAACCTGCATTAAGGGGGGGGGGGGCTACCCAGGTCAAAAATCAAAGTTCTCCAATTTTGCTTATTTTCACATATGTTACTCCCCCAAGGCACCCCAACGTCAGATGAGAACAATTAAGCTTGAAGGTGCACTTTTGCTTCAGTGCGTTCGTCAGTGTATTTACATAGGCGAAAGTAAGCAAAAAAGCTTAAAAGTAGCCCTTAGTTGGACAGTTCTAACACAAACCACATCAAGCCGATCAGGCTGAAACTTGGCATGGTTGTAGCCCACATATATGCGCAAAATCGTATGATCCGGATTTTCGATATGTATTTTCAATTCTAAAATCGAGGGCGAAATGTGAAAAAATGATTGTTTTTGGGCCCGCCAAATTTGAGTGATTTTACATTTGGCGTCACTGCTCAGGCCATGGGCAAAAATTTAAAAAAATGGATCATAGAGGTTGAGATATGACGTTAGGCTATCGAATCATGTAAAAATCAGCTTCGTCAGTATTAACAAAAATTTCGAGTAAAGGAACGCTTTGTGCGCACAAAAAACTTTTTTTTGCGCCTATGATTTACACGTGAAATTGAATTTTTGGGAGCCCCTAGTAAAAAATTGGCAAAAGCATTGGTTCCAGCTTGTTACATCTGCGATGCGCCCTTCCTGGGGCTACATTGTGTGCAAATTTGAAGCGAATCGGAGAACCTAAAATTTTCACGTATTCAGGTAGCCACCCCCCCCCCCTTAATATGCATTCGTGGTCAGTCCTTATTTATATTCTCAAGATTACAAACATATATATAATTCTTAATTAATAAAAATCGGAAAATAAATATACAACTCTAAAGCAATGGACAATGGAAACAATATGATGACTAGATGTTAATAGCACAATCGTGAAAACACCAGATGAAATGACTTAATTGATGGAACCACAAGAATAAATATTAACATTAAAAACGACACAGAATGCAACAACAACAGCAAGGCTACCTACCCCAGACTAGATTCTAAAAAAATTTCGCCTACAAATACAAAAAAGTTTGAAAACGTATATATATAAAAACTGCTTGATTCTGAACATATTTGTTGACAATCACAATGAAGTATATAATAGCGATATAAAGCCCAAAACCAGAAAAAAATTTGTATCTAAAAAATGAAAAATAATTTCAAATTCAAAACTACAAAACACTATTAATAAAAAACCGATAAATAAAAAATATTCAAAGTATTTAAGAAAATTTCAGCTATAAAACACTTAAAGCTTGTGAGTGTATAATAGAATATTATA
The DNA here is from genome assembly GCA_030248245.1 of Trissonchulus sp. WLG1_4. Classification (NCBI taxonomy): domain Eukaryota; kingdom Metazoa; phylum Nematoda; class Enoplea; order Enoplida; family Ironidae; genus Trissonchulus; species Trissonchulus sp. WLG1_4. Next base: position 6,661 of record JASANF010017257.1, read on the forward strand.
TTCTACCAGACCAAAAAAAGCTGTCACGAACTGCGCTCTAATAATAAAAAAGTGAAACCAACAAAAACAAAATAATAAAATTACATTCATTAACTATAAATAGCATTTCAACTTTTAAATTCAGTATATATGTTTAATCTTTTTTACAAAATACGCATTCATGTTCTGCATTCAAGGGGACCAAATGCAATGGAACCTAAATTATGAGACTTGGTCAGCTTAGTACAAATCCTGGCGATTGTTTCTATTTTAAGAATACACTTATATATAATTTTTTGGAAAAATCACACTGTATAAAAAAAGTTCGTATATACAAATAAATAATAATAAATTACATAATTATCTTTTACATGACATATTAGGGGATACTGTATACAACAATGCAATAAAATGTAAAAACAAAAAACAGACTCTCAAACGCACAAAAAAAGACAGGCACAGAAAGGTGAGAAAAAACGCACTAGAAAAAACACAACGCCAGAAAAACAAACACAATAATATATATAGTCATCTTATTTACATACAAATCACAATTGGTAATGTTTATTTACTAAATTGCATACCAACTTTTCAATGTTTTTATTCACAATTTGTCACGTATTACTGTATATATTAGGTTTTTATAGAAGTCTTGAAACGCATAATTAAGCACCAAACCCAGAATACAAGCTGAAAAAGTTATATAAATTTTTATTTTTTATCTATTAAATTTAAAAATATGGCAACCTGTGATTCATATGCACAAGATAAAATAGAAGCAAGCAAAAACACGATCAAAAATAGAACACAACAATAATATTTTAAAAATTGCTCAGACTTGAAAACTCAATAGCACGAAGATAATATTTGCTTAAGCTTAACTAATGAATGCAAATCTAGTAAAAAGATTTGACTCATTTAGAAAAGCCACTACAGATAATAGCACAAGTAACAATGGTATATGCGTAATAAGAATAAATAAACCAAGAAAAAATAAATAAATAAATACATCTAAAACGGATAAAAATATAATACAAAAAGTGGAAAATAACGATAAATAAACAAAGTCTTATGAGTATATTATTTGAAGTGCTGTAACCATTCAGTGTCTAAACACACTGGAATAAATTTCGAAAACATTCCGTGATAAAGTTCAAACCACTTCAGTTAAAGCACAAAAAATTCTTCAGTTTGTACAAAATAAACACATAACTTCAGCACCTAAGGATTTACCACCATCTTTTCGTGAACATCCATTTTGCCAACGACCTAAAAATGCAAACACGTTGAATTAGGTTAAAAAAATCAAAAAATATAACAATCTGTTACTCTACAGCAACAAAAACGGACCCGTTAGGTGCTTCGTCTATTATATTGCACGTTGCACCGCATTTTATATACTTATAAAATTACGTTTCAACGTAACGCTAAAAACGTGTTATCAATAACTAGAGCATAATTATTGAAGTAAACAGCTGGAATAATAGGATATTTTGCTGACTTCTCCTGGACTTACAATATGAATTAAACGGACGGGACTTATTTTCGTCTGAAACTTAATATCAAATTCTATCGAACCAAATACTTAAACAAGATCAAATAAGTCCCTTGCTTCAATTTTAGACCGAACCCATCACCCATTCCTAAACTGCCACTGCTTTTAGACTCAAAGGATAATTATAACATTCCCCTGCCCCCTTAGCATAGTTGAATCCGTTTAGTCTGACCAAGGTTTTCTTACTACCAACTTACAGCACAGAACTCTTCAAAGGAAATTTTGCCGTCTTCGTCTTTATCAGCCAGAAGAATGGTTTTGTCGACAATCTGCTGCAGCTGGCTGTCCTTCAGATTATTGCCCACCATCATTTTCAATACCTGCAATAAATTAAAAAAATTGTATTCACTGTAGGTAGGCAAAGCGAAAATAAGCATATTCCATTATTTTCATACTTTCAATGTGGGAAAAATTTCAATATGTGCAAAATAATGTTAGTTATAAAAGTTATATTATAACTATTGTACCTTACGACAACACATGAGCAGCTGAGGAGATCTGAGGGGGGGGGGGGCGTCGACCCTGGGTTTACTACCATACGTGGGCAGCTATAGGGGGAGGGGTGAGCCACCGGGCACCGGGGGGTGGGAAGCAACACTTGTCTACCCTCTTTCTCTTCGTGAGCCACCATTTTTACCTTGTGAGCCACCGATTTAGCCGTCGTGTACGGCTTCCAAAACATTCTGGGGGGGGTGAAGCACCTGTCAGGGGGGGGGGATGGGTGAGCTGGCAAGATGGGGGGGGGTGTTAACTGTTACCCCTCCCCAAACCCCCCCACGCCCATGTATGGTTGCTACGCGAAAATTTTCATTTCATTTCAAAACTGTATGTACCCATTAAGGGGAGTGCAAACCGATCTGGGATCTGGGGACGGGGGGGGGGGGAGCGGAAATTTATGGTGGGGGGAGCGAGGACGGATGGGGGTGTGGAAATCCCCCCAATCCCTTATATGCTTACGAGTTACGACCATTCCATTACCTAATCAAAATGTGACCTGAAAGCCCAGCTGTACAACAAACTATGATTTTAACAATTGGACATATTATCCTAGGTTGATAACACTTGGACGTGTAACGCAGAAAACTTACAGTATACAGTTCTCCATTTGAAATGAAGCCGTCTTTATCCATATCGTAAATTTTGAAGGCAACTACAAGAAAAGTACCAAAAATTACTTGAATAATATAATTGTATATACTTGCTTGCTATTATATATATAGATGCTCCTGACTCAGTTAGCAAAAATAGATTGTTTCACCGCTTTTAAGGGGGTAATTGCGTTTTTAGGTGCTTTTCTCGAAAGCTATAGCTCAGCGTTTACAAATTCAAATCACAAGCGGTCTTTTGCATTAAGTAGAACCATACTTTACCTAAAAGTATGCCATGCATTGAAGCTTAATCTTTGATATTGTTTCCAGTACACGCGGCTAAAGAAATGTTCTTCCCAAAATAGTAGGATTTTTTACAAAAAGTCTGCGCCACAGGCCCACAGCTCTGAATCATACGATTACCTGTTGGGGCTGAAAGATGGTAAGGTTTTTGACACGTCTAAATTCCCCAGGCATGTCCAACACTTTTTTAATAACTAGTCAATTTACTGAAAAAATAGCTTAAAAAGAAAAGCACCGAAAATTTAAAGTATTTTCATGTGATTAAAGCCCTCTAAAAATGTCCACAGGTGAAAATTCAACAAGGTAAGAGACATCCCTGGGGATTCTGACCAAAATTAGTGCTCAAGCGTCATTTTGTAACTTGAGTTCTGTGGGCGCAAAGTTTACATAGAAATGACAAAAACCTCGAAAACGCAACTACCACCTTACGTCCACAGAGTGCAATAAGGTTCCAACTTTTTAGTACAGTCACAAAACTGCAAAAAATATTAGAACAAAAGATGTATATAATACAAAAACATCGGCGTCAGAAATTAAAAAAAGTTGCACAGACACTTTACTTTTTGCAAATAATTTGTGACAACTTACATCGAAGTTTGGTTTCTTTATCACCCTTCACGCTGAACTGTGAGATGCCCTGAATAAATTCTGAAAATACAAAAAAATAAATAACAAAGAAGAAACCATATTTTATTTTAATAAACATATACAACACAACCATTCAGCTTCACTTCCATAAAATAACAGAAGAACCAACAACGGTGCCGAAATATATAAATATTACCTGAATTTGTTGAGCAACAATACAGACAATTTTTTACAAGCATGAAACAATACGCAACTGAACGAAGTAGATGACATACAT
>JASANF010017258.1:0-11541 GCA_030248245.1 Trissonchulus sp. WLG1_4
AAATCCGCTAAATCCATTTTGGATAAGGGGGATAGATAAAGTCGAAAATGTCCAACGTCGTTTCACTAAACGTATTCCCGGTTTTAAAAATCTGCCGTATCCTGAACGTTTGAAATTATTGGGTCTAGAATCCTTGGAGCAACGAAGGAAAACGACTGATTTGTTTCTGCTGTATAAAATTATGACAACAAAGATTGATTTAGATTTCTCTGGTTACTTTGATTTTGCTATTTATACCGGCTGTAGAGGGCATTCACTAAAGCTGAAGCGAAAAGTCTGCCGCCTACAAGCTTTGAACGCTTTCTTTAGCTGTAGAATTGTGAGGCTTTGGAATATGTTACCTGAAAGCACTGTTCAAGCACCAAATATTGCGTCGTTTAAACGGTCAGTTCTTAGTCTAGATCTCGATAGTATTTCTCCACCAATAGGGCGGGGGCTCAGATAACCAGCCAAGTGGTTTTTCCTCGTCCTTTTGCTTAATCTACCATCGCTACATGTTTGCGTTTCGTGTCCCGTTTTTGCTTGCTTTTGCTTTTGCTTTTTTTTTGTTCGTACTAATATTATATTTTCTTTTCTTCTAATCCTTGGGGGATTAGAGCAATAAAATTTCTTCTTCTTCTTCTTCTTCAATATATATATATATATATATTAGCGATCGGCCGGAGCCTCCGGCTCCGGCTCCGGCTCCGGCCGGATTTGGCCCCTCCGGCTCCGGCTCCGGCTCCGGCCGGAGCCATCCAAAAATTAGCCGGATGCTGAACCGGAGGTAAATTTTCTGAGCGACTCATATTCATCTAGATTGCAGTAAGAGTGGCATGGGCCCCCCCTTTGGTTTTATCGCCCGGCCGAAAAAAATTTCTGATACGTCTCCAATTGACCAAATTTGACCTAAAAATCAAAAAATCCTCGAACTATTTTCCTAGGGGCTGCCGCCTCCACACCCCTCCCACTCTATTGGTCACTGTTCCTTGTTATTATCTTTCATCAAAGCCTATGCATGTCTATAAGAGTCTATCTATACCTTATGCTGAATCTAAATTCTCTGAGCGACCCATACTCATCTACATTGCAGAAAGAGTGGCAAGGGTCCCCCCTTTAGTTTTATCGCCCGGCCGAAAAAAATTTCTGATACGTCTCCAATTGACCAAATTTGACCTAAAAATCAAAAAATCCTCGAACTTTTTTCCTGGTGGCCGCCGCCCCCAGACCCCTGCCACACCCTGACTATGTTTTCCTGTCGGCTAATGGCTAGGTACCTCGAGACTTCCACATTTGGTGCTTTCCAATGCATGAATACACAAGTACATTATGCTGCATTTAGTTGTGTAATATATACTGTCCGATCTGATGTTCCCATCTTTTGTTTTATTTTCTTGTCGTAAAAAATTTATGATTCATCTCCAATGGACCAAATGTGGTTTAAAAATTGGAAAAATCGCTAGTTTTTTCCTGGGGCTGCCGACCCCAGACCCCTGCAACTTTGTGAACTCAATGTTCCTCGCTTTTGTGTTTTATTTCAGCACAGGGTTTTTTTGGGGGCAAAATACGGGGCAAATGCTCACGATTTTGAAATTTTGCTCACCACAATTGAAATTTTGCTCAAATTTTGCTCACCGCTCTGAAGGGACCCCCTTTGGTTTTTTATGGACCGGCTGAAAAAAATTTCTGATAGGTCTCCAATTGACAAAAATTGGTCTAAAAATAAAAAATTTCTCCAATTTTTTTTCTGGAGGCTACCGCCCCCAGACCCCTGCAACTTCATGGCTTAGTATTCCTTGCTTTTATCTTTCACAAAAGCATATGCATGCAAGGGCATAGCGGGGGAGTGGGTAGAACCTCCCTTTTGGTCGAACCTGGTTTGGTCCCCAGTTTGGTTTTTATCGCTCGGCCGAAAAAATTTCTAAAACGTCTCCAATATTTACCAAATTTGGCCTAAAAATAAAAATTGTCGAAAAAATTTCATTAAAGCCTATGCATGTCTACAAGAGTACATTAAGCTGCATTTACTTGAGTAATATATATACATACTCTGTTTGATGTGACGTTCCCCTTCCCATCTCTGATTTTAATTTTCCTGTCTGAAAAAATTTGTTACGTCTCCAGTTGACCAAATTCGGCCTAAAAACTGAAAAAATCTCCATGTTTTCTGGGGGCTGCCGCCCCGGGACCCCCGCAACAGTGCATTTATTTAACCTATAAAAATGACCAAAATTACATTTTGTTCATATAATAGTGAGTGCAATGCAATATATAGTGCATGCATGCAATATAACGCCACTGCCACTGCATATATACATGTATACAAATTTTGGCCATCAATATGAAGTCGTTGTAAACATATCGTAGTAGAAGATGGATGATAGATTTTTATTAAACATTAGAAAAATTTTCATCATAAGGATATTTCGACCTAGCTCCGGCTCCGGCTCCGGCTCCGGCGCGCTCTGCTTTTCTTCTACTTCCGCCCGGCCGGCGAAGCCGCCCCCGCCCCGCTAATATATATATATATATGTTATGTACACAAAAAAAGGGGATATCGTATATGTCAAAAACACATAAAATTTTCCAAAAAATTTTCAATATTTTTAAATTTTTTAACTTATAAAAAATCCATCCGTTTTTTCTTTCGACAAAATGGCCTTACGTTTTTTTAGTGAAGGTTGCTATAACATTAACATTTTAACCTTTTTTAAATTTTTAGCTAAAACGTGTTTATTATTTTTTTGTTGGAATTTTGGTAGGGGTTATATACTTGTCAAAATTACACAGATGGTATATATATATATATATAGTACAAGGACAGTCAAAAATGTCGGTAGGGTATATATAGACCAGACATGCCAGATTAGAACCCCGCGTAAAACTATGTGACTGAGTATATATATATATATATAATATGGACTGGTAGAGTAAATTAGAAGTCACATTAGTCTCGAACGTTGGTCTGCCTAATGCCCATGTATGGTGTCGGTTTAAATGTGATCCATTGAACAAAAGCTTGCTGAAGCCCCAAGACAACCTATTTCTTGGCTTAAACTTAGTCCAACTTTCTCCTGTCTGTGTGTGTACGCACTACGCAGGCTTGTATGGGCGGTGCAAAGCTCAACTCTTGAGTGGCGTAATGCAAGCGGACATTCATGCATTCATTCAATATTATAAGCATTTTGGCGTATAATTGTTGTAGTAGGAAAGCTAGCTGCTAAATTCCGCTCCAGTGTGTTTTCAATATATATAGCGCTATAATAAAAATACTCTACGGCTACTCTATGCTACACATACATCATAGATATACACCGTTATATGTATTTATTCATGTTTTTATGTCATACGAACGTAATAGATGTAGGCGTAGGGGGTCGTTAGTGTAAATTTTATCTCTGGAGCATTTCGGTTTTGTCTCTGGTGTCAACCTGAGTATTTTACATGCATGTAGGAATTATAAATAATTTTTTCAGTGTCTTGATTTCGTATTATATACTGCGAAGTGAGAAGGATACAATAAGCGCGCATATAAGCGAATAAATTTTTGGTGTGGCATCATTTTTTCCGATTTGTTAGCTGTAGGATGTGGATATGTTAAGCTGAGCAACTTTTCGCATAGCTTTTGCTGCTGTAGGCTGCTTTACTTTGCATTCTTTTCTACTGTCTACGTTCATGCACAAATATATAACTTTTCCCGTTATATACATACATACATATATATATTTTTTTTCCCTGTGCGTGAAATTTGACAGTTGCGTTTAATCATGATATGTCTGAGTGCAGGTGGAATTGTGAAGAGACAGATACAGATACAGTTTTTTGCTAAATCTCTACTTGATTATATATCAGTCAGTCATCATATGTTCCTGATCCTGTTGTGTTTTCGATATTTCCGATTCATAAACAGTTGTTTCATAAATTAGCGGTAATAAAAAATAATAAAAATAAAAACGTAAGTATAAATAAAAGAAAGAAGGCCCCCCACAAGTTCACAGCAAAAAAGAGTTGCCATTTTCAAAACACAGTAGTGGCAATTTGGAAACATCAGTTTATCTATGGCCCCTCACAAAATTTTGCGACGTATTGGAGTTTCGGGCGCGCTGTCCACCTATATTGAGTGAATTTGCAATAGTTTTACTGAACTGCCTTACGAAAAAGGCAAATTTGTAGGACAGCTTAACGGGCATATTGTCATTCATATAAAGATTATAATGCATAATTTTGTTTGTTTTTAGAGTCTGATTTTGTTTGTGATATGAGTTGCAACATTTCATAGAACGTTCTGCTCCAAAATATTCACGCCACAAACTTAACACATTGAAGTTACATACATACATATATATATCATGCAATATGCAAGGTGTTGAACAAGTTATTTTTTGCGTACTCGTTTTTTGAACCTGTCTGCCTGTCTGTCACCTTCAGTGTTGTCTATTATTAAATGTCATTGTTAGTGACAGAAATCAATAAAAAAAGTTTTGTTTTCCCCCGTTTATGATGTTAGAAAACTTTAGTAGACACATTTTTTGTCTGGGGTGAATGTAGGAATTCAGACTTTTTTCTAGACCCATGTTTTCGTAGGTATTTTCTCAAATTTAATGTATATATACACTGTATTTGTCAGTGTCTAGTTTTTGTTATTTCTATTCTTCGAACGGTCTTTTCCAAAATGGGAACAAATGGACTTTTGACTTAAAACATAAAGCAAAACGAATAAACGATATAGTAGCGCAATGTGTGTATATAAAAAAGTATGAGGCAGTGAAATGGATGCAGAGTTTGGTGTATAACTTTTTTAGTGCACTTGTGGTCACGTTAGCAACCAATTGCAATGTCATTTACCTTTTCACAATTTTTCAGTTGAGTTGGCTGTCAAACTCTGGCTTATTACTCTGCGGTTTACAGTGCAGTATGTTGCTGCCTTGAATTATTTACAGTGTAGGGTGTTGTTTCATGCAGTTTTATGTTTCTGGATGTTTTTTCCGTAGTCGAGACTCGAGCTAAATATGGTTGATTTTAAACTATATTTAAAGAATTTCTAAGTCCAGTTACAGTAGGGTCATGCAGTTATACACATTTGGGAGTTATGTATCTCTGAGGTAGTAGTGTTAAACCTTCGTTTTTAACGTAATTTACATTCTCGGGACGGGGTTTACACTTTACACTCGGGGACGGGGTTTACACTTTACACTCGGGGACAGGGTTTACAGGAGCAGGATGGCCAAGTTTATACAGCCCTAAGATTTTTGCTTTTTGTACAAGGGCAAGCAAAACTGAGTCAAGGTTAAAAGACAAGCAGAATTCTCTCTGCATTAATATACCGCAGAAACTAAAAAGTGAGTACCTATATATTGATAAATGATAATAAAATATATAAAATAATGAGAAATAAACGTCAAACCTGGTAGGAGACATTCATTGCAGTGTGTTGTGAATTCCATGCCTCTAATCCCCCTAGGCTTAAAAAACAGGTGATGGAAAAAAGTAGGGTGAGTTTGCAACTTTTGCGCTAACCGGTTGTTGTTTGGTGTTTCCTCGTTGCTAACTTCTCATAAACCAAACTATTGAGAATGCTGTTGCTGCATTCACTTTGTTGAAAGTCAAGTATCTGCAATTTCTGTGCAACTCTAGCCAAGCACACAAGTCTGGTTTTGTCCATATTAGGACGGAATTTCATTTTATATAATGTATATATTTGTGTTTCTGTTAAATTGTTAGGGTGGACAAAACTGAGAGAACCTTTGGAATGACTTTCGGGGGGGGGGGGGTAGTTGAAGTTGCTTTCTGTGGGGGGGTGGGGGCGGGGGGGGGGTGTTATTTGTCTCTCACACGGATGGATAAACTAGCGGCCATTGATGCAGAATTAGATTTATTGTATATAGCGAATTATTTAAAGTTAATAATTTTACAAGTCTAGTAGGTCTCGTTTAGACTAGGTTGACCAGATGCGCAGTATGAAGTCATTTAATATTGATAAAAAATTTTCCGTGTGAGTTTTTGTGAAGCGACTTCGTCTTAAGGCCTATTCACACAGGGCTCATTTTGCTGCATGGCGTACGCCATGGCGCATGAGCGGGCGCATGAGAGGGCGCATGAGCGGGCGCATGAGCGGGCGCATGAGAGGGCGCATGAGCGGGCGCACACGCACACTTGCCTACTGCATTGTGTGCATTGTGTGCACTGTGCTTGTGTGCATTGTGTGAGCGGGGGCATTCTATTTTCACACAGCCTGCTGCATTATTTCACACAATGCAGTAGGCAAGTGTGCGTGTGCGCCCGCTCATGCGCCCTCTCATGCGCCCGCTCATGCGCCCGCTCATGCGCCATGGCGTACGCCATGGCGTACGCCATGCAATGCGCCCGCTCATGCGCCCTCGTGTGAATAGGCCTTTATGTAATATTGCGAAAAAGTTTTTAAAAAAGATTTGATGCACTACTAGCATCGTACTCACAAGTTCAATGTTTACATTGAGCAAGTATATATATACACGTGTTCTTGCTCAATGTAAACATTGAACTTGTGAGTACGATGCTAGTAGTGCATCAAATCTTTTTCAAAGTAATTGTAATGGACTGATATTATCTTTAAAGCGTTGATAACGCGTAAACTAACGTTAATTGAAATTTTTTAAAAAATTAAAATGCTGTGCAATGGCAAAATTTTGTTGCGCATCTAGTGGTGCAAAAATAAAGTTTCTACCATTTGCCGTTCCAAAAGGATGATTGTTATTATGTTTTTCATGAAAATAAGGATAGTATAATACATTTAATAATCATTAGATTAACTGACTATCTAATATGTTTTGTTATGTTCATGCTGTCAGATCACGGAACCATGGTAAGACTGTATCGTTCATGTGCCTGTTCAATTTACTGCCATTATTTTCTGCTGCTTTTTTATTTATATAGTAATAATTATATTTGATTGAGTCATATTCCAATATCAATAACCATCAAGACACTCCCCCCCGGCCCCCCCCCCCCCCGCCCCCCCCCCCCCCCCCCCCCGGCCCCCCCCCCCCCCCCCCCCCCCCCCCCCCGCCCCCCACCACCCACCCCCCTCGGCGCACCGCCCCGCGTGCGGCGCAGCTGAAAAATTGTGAAAAGGTAAATGACATTGCAATTGGTTGCTAACGTGACCAAGTGCACTAAAAAAGTTATACACCAAACTCTGCATCCATTTCACTGCCTCATACTTTTTTATATACACACATTGCGCTACTATATAGAGCTATTCGTTTTGCTTTATGTTTTAAGTCAAAAGTCCATTTGTTCCCATTTTTGGAAAAGACCGTTCGAAGAATAGAAATAACAAAGAACTAGACACTGACAAAATACAGTGTATATATACATTAAATTTGAGAAAATACCTACGAAAACATGGGTCTAGAAAAAAAAAGTCTGAATTCCTACATTCACCCCAGACAAAAAAAATGTGTCTTCTAAAGTTTTCTAACATCATAAACGGGGGAAAACAAAACTTTTTTTTATTGATTTCTGTCACTAACAATGACATTTGATAATAGACAACACTGAAGGTGACAGACAGGCAGACAGGTTCAAAAAACGAGTACGCAAAAAATAACTTGTTCAACACCTTGCGTATTGCATGATATATATATATATATATATATATATATATATATATATATATATATATGTATGTAACTTCAATGTGTTAAGTTTGTGGCGTGAATATTTTGGAGCAGAACGTTCTATGAAATGTTGCAACTCATATCACAAACAAAATCAGACTCTAAAAACAAACAAAATTATGCATTATAATCTTTATATGAATGACAATATGCCCGTTAAGCTGTCCTACAAATTTGCCTTTTTCGTAAGGCAGTTCAGTAAAACTATTGCAAATTCACTCAATACTTATATAGGTGGACAGCGCGCCCGAAACTCCAATACCTCGCAAAATTTTGTGAGGGGCCATAGATAAACTGATGTTTCCAAATTGCCACTACTGTGTTTTGAAAATGGCAACTCTTTTTTGCTGTGAACTTGTATACTTACGTTTTTATTTTTATTATTTTTTATTACCGCTAATTTATGAAACAACTGTTTATGAATCGGAAATATCGAAAACACAACAGGATCAGGAACATATGATGACTGACTGATATATAATCAAGTAGAGATTTAGCAAAAAACTGTATCTGCATCTGTCTCTTCACAATTCCACCTGTACTCAGACATATCATGATTAAACGCAACTGTCAAATTTCACGCACAGGAAAAAAAATATATATATATGTATGTATGTATATAACGGGAAAAGTTATATATTTGTGCATGAATGTAGACAGTAGAAAAGAATGCAAAGTAAAGCAGCCTACAGCAGCAAAAGCTATGCGAAAAGTTGCTCAGCTTAACATATCCACATCCTACAGCTAACAAATCGGAAAAAATGCTGCCACACCAAAAATTTATTCGCTTATATACGCGCTTATTGTATCCTTCTCACTTCGCAGTATATAATACGAAATCAAGACACTGAAAAAATTATTTATAATTCCTACATGCATGTAAAATACTCAGGTTGACACCAGGGACAAAACCGAAATGCTCCAGAGATAAAATTTACACTAACGACCCCCTACGCCTACATCTATTACGTTCGTATGACATATAAACATGAATAAATACATATAACGGTATATATCTATGATGTATATACGTATAGCATAGAGTAGCCGTAGAGTATTTTTATTATAGCGCTATATATATTGAAAACACACTGGAGCGGAATTTAGCAGCTAGCTTTCCTACTACAACAATTATACGCCAAAATGCTTATAATATTGAATGAATGCATGAATGTCCGCTTGCATTACGCCACTCAAGAGTTGAGCTTTGCACCGCCCATACAAGCCTGCGTAGTGCGTACACACACAGACAGGAGAAAGTTGGACTAAGTTTAAGCCAAGAAATAGGTTGTCTTGGGGCTTCAGCAAGCTTTTGTTCAATGGATCACATTTAAACCGACACCATACATGGGCATTAGGCAGACCAACGTTCGAGACTAATGTGACTTCTAATTTACTCTACCAGTCCATATTATATACTCAGTCACATAGTTTTACGCGGGGTTCTAATCTGGCATGTCTGGTATATATATACCCTACCGACATTTTTGACTGTCCTTGTACTATATATATATATATACCATCTGTGTAATTTTGACAAGTATATAACCCCTACCAAAATTCCAACAAAATAATAAACACGTTTTAGCTAAAAATTTAAAAAAGGTTAAAATGTTAATGTTATAGCAACCTTCACTAAAAAAACGTAAGGCCATTTTGTCGAAAGAAAAAACGGATGGATTTTTTATAAAATGTTAAAAATTTAAAAATCTAGAAAATTTCGGCCAAAATTGTATGAATTTGACATATATACGATAACCTTTAATTCAGTGCATAACATATATATATATATATATTAGCGAACGGACGGAGGCAGGATTTTTGCTCCGGCCGGAGCCGGAGCCGGAGGTAAATTAATTTGCCGGAGCCGGAGCCGGAGCCGGAGCCGGAGCTAGGTCGAAATTGATACCCTTATGATGAAAATTTTTCTAATGTTTAATAAAAATCTATCATCCATCTTCTACTACGATATGTTTACAACGACTTCATATTGATGGCCAAAATTTGTATACATGTATATATGCAGTGGCAGTGGCGTTATATTGCATGCATACACTATATATTGCGTTGCACTCACTATTATATGAACAAAATGTAATTTTGGTCATTTTTATAGGTTAAATAAATGCACTGTTGCGGGGGTCCTGGGGCGGCAGCCCCTAGAAAACATGGAGAATTTTTCAATTTTTAGGCTGAATTTGGTCAACTGGAGACGTAACAAATTTTTTCACACAGGAAAATTAAAACCAGAGATGGGAAGGGGAACGTCACATCAAACAGTGTATGTATATAGATTACTCAAGTAAATGCAGCTTAATGTACTCTTGTAGACATGCATAGGCTTTAATGAAATTTTTTCGACAATTTTTATTTTTAGGCCAAATTTGGTAAATATTGGAGACGTTTTAGAAATTTTTTCGGCCGAGCGATAAAAACCAAACTGGGGACCAAACCAGGTTCGACCAAAAGGGAGGTTCTACCCACTCCCCCGCTATGCCCTTGCATGCATATGCTTTTGTGAAAGATAAAAGCAAGGAATACTAAGCCATGAAGTTGCAGGGGTCTGGGGGCGGTAGCCCCCAGAAAAAAAATTGGAGAAATTTTTTATTTTTAGACCAATATTTGTCAATTGGAGACCTATCAGAAATTTTTTTCAGCCGGTCCATAAAAAACCAAAGGGGGTCCCTTCAGAGCGGTGAGCAGAATTTGAGCAAAATTTCAATTGTGGTGAGCAAAATTTCAAAATCGTGAGCATTTGCCCCGTATTTTGCCCAAAAAAAACCCTGTGCTGAAATAAAACACAAAAGCGAGGAACATTGAGTTCACAAAGTTGCAGGGGTCTGGGGTCGGCAGCCCCAGGAAAAAAACTAGCGATTTTTCCAATTTTTAAATCACATTTGGTCCATTGGAGATGTATCGTAAATTTTTTACGACAAGAAAATAAAACAAAAGATGGGAACATCAGATCGGACAGTATTACACAACTAAATGCAGCCTAATGTACTTGTGTATTCATGTATTGGAAAGCACCAAATGTGGAAGTCTCGAGGTACCTAGCCATTAGCCGACAGGAAAACATAGTCAGGGTGTGGCAGGGGTCTGGGGGCGGCGGCCCCCAGGAAAAAAGTTCGAGGATTTTTTGATTTTTAGGTCAAATTTGGTCAATTGGAGACGTATCAGAAATTTTTTCGGCCGGGCGATAAAACTAAAGGGGGACCCTTGCCACTCTTTCTGCAATCTAGATGAGTATGGGTCGCTCAGAGAATTTAGATTCAGCATAAGGTATAGACTCTTATAGACATGCATAGGCTTTGATGAAAGATAATAACAAGGAACAGTGACCAATAGAGTGGGAGGGGTGTGGGGGCGGCAGCCCCCAGGAAAAAAGTTCGAGGATTTTTTGATTTTTAGGGCAAATTTGGTCAATTGGAGACGTATCAGAAATTTTTTTCGGCCGGGCGATAAAACTAAAGGGGGGACCCTTGCCACTCTTTCTGCAATCTAGATGAGTATGGGTCGCTCAGAGAATTTAGATTCAGCATAAGGTATAGACTCTTATAGACATGCATAGGCTTTGATGAAAGATAATAACAAGGAACAGTGACCAATAGAATGGGAGGGGTGTGGGGGCGGCAGCCCCCAGGAAAAAAGTTCGAGGATTTTTTGATTTTTAGGTCAAATTTGGTCAATTGGAGACGTATCAGAAATTTTTTTCGGCCGGGCGATAAAACCAAAGGGGGGCCCATGCCACTCTTACTGCAATCTAGATGAATATGAGTCGCTCAGAAAATTTACCTCCGGTTCAGCATCCGGCTAATTTTTGGATGGCTCCGGCCGGAGCCGGAGAAAGAGCCGGAGGGGCCAAATCCGGCCGGAGCCGGAGCCGGAGCCGGAGGCTCCGGCC
>JASANF010017259.1:0-82222 GCA_030248245.1 Trissonchulus sp. WLG1_4
GGGGGTGACTTGCTACCCCAATATTTGGCACCCAAAACAGCATGTAGGAATATTCAAGGCCACTGTTTAGCCCGTAGTAATAGTCAAGGCCAGTGTCTAGCATATTAGCCTATGTTAAAACGCGGGAGCAAATCCCCCCCCCCCCGCTAGAGGGAGGGAGGTTTGCTCCCCCATTTTTTGGCACCCCACCCAAAGTAGCACATTCTGTCGCCTCTATACTACTACTAACAATTAAAACTCAGATTCAGAGATAGTGTTGGACAAGAATAGCTTACAGGATTTTTTTAATAACAATAGAAAATACAACAAAAAATTTAATATGGTGCCGAAGTTCGTTCCACAATGGGTTTGCCTCATTTATCTCAAACATCGTTTTATTCCAGCAAAACAGTAATTAAAACAATAACGTAAATAAATTTTGCCGATTAATATTTGCCCCTTCAACTTTAACACACAGTATCAAACAGTTAATCTAATTATAAATAAAGTTATATTTTAAATCAACTGTTTTGTTAAGTTTTTGTTACTTATTCACTTAGTTGCCCAATCAATATAAATAGGACAGTCATTTTTCGTACCTGCCAAATTACTTCCATTTAACGGAAAATTATTATTTGTACCTGCCAAAGTACTCCCAGTTACCTCTTTCAATAATATTAGAAAGTACTTGCAAACTCCTCCCTAGTGACCTTTGTGTGACGACCTTAATTAGTCTGCACTCAATTTATGTAAACGGCTGACTAAGTGCCGGCACAATTATGTAATAATTACAATACAGGGAAATAAAAGATACTAAAATGTCACCACAAAAAATGGACACGATTTGCCTAGAACCATAATTCTTCAAATTTTGAGTTTGAAATTTTGTGACCACTTTTAGAAGAATAGTTATGCTGTACGTACCCTGTTTTTTGTGATTTGAAGGGCGATGACTAGGTACGTAAAAAGTTGGGTGTGTTGTCATATACATAAAAATTTGTTTCACAGAAAACAGACTCAGTTTGGTATATACCTGAACTGTTTATCAGTCGACCTAAGAAAACAAGTTTTGCTTTGAAGCCTTCAATTGTTAAATTAAGGGGGCGCTCAAAAACAACCGACTTTGGGGGATAAAATTTTTCAGTCAAGTTTTCGTTGGTTAACTCAAGAAGAAAAGTTGTTTAAATCAAACTAGCTTTCATTTGATGTATTTTGCTTAACTTGAATTTTCAACCGATTTTTCAATGGGAAAAATCTTTAAATCGATATACCAAAAAATTCTATATGGCTTTTTGTCCTTTTTAAAACAGTTTTGTATAGCGAATTGCTAGCTGCAACGTTTTAAAAATCGTATGTGTAGGCAAATCTTTCTTAAAAAATTTCCAAAATACGTTGACCAACATTGACAAAAATACACTATTTTTAAACTAATTTTTTATTAGCTACTTTTTGGCTCCTGTAAATTATTCACCGGATTTTAGTACAGAAAAATTAGCTCCAATTTTTGGAAAACACATATGTGTAGGCAACTTCAGGTTTCTGAAATGGGCTATGGTGCTCATTTTTTTAAGATTGCTGTCAGCTGCGATGGCTCCAAATGAAACTTTGCACACTATTAGACCAGATGTATATGGAGGTGCCGAACGTCTCGAATTGTAATTATCATGATTCTCCTCAATGTAATATGATTTATTGGAAGTTACTCAGAGCGCTCCCTTAATAATTCTTTAATAAATTTGCTCCTCTATGTTTTCAGTATGGTGTTATTTTGAATACTACAAAAATCAGCTACATAGGTCACTGAGTGTGTCTGGCGGTCTGTTTGTCTGTATGCATGTGTCATAAACCAAGCGTATTTACATTACAGTAAATGTCACTAGGCGAGAATTTGCAAGTAGTCTGAAATATCATTGAGAGAGGTTCAGGGAAGCAATTTGGCAGATACGAAAAATTACTATCCCCATTTAACTTCCTCAACAATATTTCAGAGTACTTGCAAATTCTTCCCTAGTGACCTTTATTGTAATGTAAATACGGCTGGTCTGTGACGCACGCATACACACCAACAGACACATATATGACTTAGCTGACTATTGTACAATTTAAATGAATAGGTAGCACACTAATAACATAGAAGTGTAAATGCGTTGAAGAAACATTAATTAACTTATTATTTATGATTGTTTATTTATTATTATAGCAATTCCATAATTATATAGTATTTAAATTATTTGGTGGCTACAATTGAATAAATTCTTTCATCATGCGTGTAACGGGGTAAGAATTTTAAGCCCTTTCTTCTCTTGCACACTTTTGTAAATTGTTGAAATCTCAGTTTTAGCCACGGACTATCCCCCTGCCTCTTGATTAACCATACCCCCTCGTACATGTAAGTCAGTCATTTCATTGTATTTTAATTCTTTCACGTTTGTAAATTAGACTGGCGGTCAAATAGTCAAACAAGCACGTTTTGCGAGTAAGGCTAAACTTATTTTAGACAGAACGCGGTGTGACGTACTTGCAGTGCTGAGGATATTCTTCGAATATAAAACGCGGCACTTTTTTTTAATTTTTTTGAAGCCAACGAATTAAATACACTTGTCAAATGTTAGTCCTAAGCTTAGCCAACAGTGCGTCGATTTTGCTTAAATTTTCCTACCTAAGAGTTGAAACGTGCTCACTGTGAACAACTTGAGTTCAAAATTGATTATTGTATTGCAAAACTGTGCTTAATAGACAATAATAGGTACTATTGCGTACATGTTGCCGAACGAGATACAGCAAAAAAATTTACAGCAGCTAATCTACGGTAAGCCGCTTAAGCTACCATGTCTTAGCCAACTGCGCCCATACTGCGGACTCCATAGCCGTCTGATGGTTGCCATAAGTTCAAAATTCGTGGCTTCCGACGCGCTAATGAATATTCCACAAAACACTGTCGTGACACGTTTCGTCAAATTACTGTGTTCTTTATGCAAAAACTGCCAGTGGTGGATACATAGATAAGCAAATGAAGCAGGCAGGTAATTGTCGCCAAGTACGTACATACATACGCGATAAAGACACACACGCTCACACAAACAGTGTTATTTACTGACCTGCCAGCAATTTAACACTAGAATAGATGCAATTGTGTGCTCTTGATGCACACGTTTGCAATATAGAATATACGCGGCGGCTGAGGCCGCCGCGTAAAAATCCGGCCGTTTACATATAACGAATGTAGACAAACAAAGGTCACACAAAGGTCACTGCGGAGGAAATTGCAAGTACTTTGTAGTATAAAGAGTACATAATGGGGAAAAGTATGACACTTCCCTACCCTAGCTAAGCGGCGGGAACGATGCTTCGGCCAAAATAGTCCCGTTACGCCTTGATTTTACGGGGGGTACCCCTCCCTCGATTCAAGACATGTCTTGCTTTCAAAGGGGGAGCCCCCTCAAACCCCGGAAGTGTGTTGATTTCATGAGGGTACCCCCTGAACTCCCTTGGTTTCAGCACGTTAACAGCATGGTGAGCTGGCAGTGTCTTGATTTCAGGGAGGTTACCCCCCCTCGTTTCAGCACACTACCAGCTCACCATGCTGGTAACGTGCTAAAACCAGGGGAGTTCCCCCCTGAAATCAATTCACTTCCGGGATTTAAGGGGGTCCCCACTGGAATTAATACATATCTTGATTCGAGGGGGCACCCTCCTTGAAATCAATTCACTTCCGGGATTTAAGGGGGTCCCCACTGGAATTAATACATATCTTGATTCGAGGGGGCACCCTCCCTGAAATCAAGGCGTAAAAGGGCTATTTCGGCCGGAGCATCGTTCCGGCCGGTTAGCTAGAATAAGGAAGAGTGTCATACTATTCCCTATTATGTACTCTTGATATTAATATTATTTGATGGAAGTAAATGGAAGTAATTTGGCAGGTACGCATATTAATTTTCTTAAAAAATATTATCACTTGTGAAAACCAACAAAAAAAATACACTAGAACGGACGCTAAAGTAAACAATTAACTAGTGTTTGACAACATGACAGGCTATTTTGTGAAATATAACCGTTTTCGTTTCGTTTTAGCTAATAAAATTGTTCTTGATTTTATGAGACCCAACCATAGATGCACATGGGGAGCAGGTGCATAGGGGGTATCCAGCCATCTCAAGACCTAAATCTCAGCGTACTGAACGTGCCTGTGAGATTTTGTTCTAGACTGGTGCTTGGAACTAAATTGCCCACCTGGCAGTGTGTGTGTGGAAGTCGATCTAGAAGCTGACAAATGCGCAGCTCGTGAATATATCGATTCCGGCTGGGACGGAGGTCGATACGTGAGGAAATGCCAGTGTGCTACTGACCCAACAAAACCATTAGATGAGTGCGAAGGTATAAATGTCATTTGAGTAAGGGTCTTTGCATAAAGTATTATCAAGAGTACATAATAGGGAAGAGTATGACACTTTTCCCTATCCTAGCTAATCGGCCCGGACGATGCTCCGGCAGAAATAGCCCTTGTACGCCTTGATTTCAGGGGCGGGGGGTACCCCCCCTCGAGTCAAGACATGTCTTGATTTCAGGGGGGGACCCCCCTCAAATCCGGGGAGTGTCCTGATTTCAGGGGGGGGTACCCCCCCTCGTTTCAGCACACTACCAGCGCAAATTCGGTGGTGTCTTGATTTCATGGGGGGTACCCCCCCCCCTCGTTTCAGCACGCTGCCAGCATGAACTCAGTGGTGAGCTGGTAACGTGCTGAAACGAGGGGGGGGTACCCCCCCCTGAAATCAAGACACCACCGTGGCAGTGTGCTGAAACGAGGGGGGTACCCCCCCCTGAAATCAAGACATGTCGGCCGATTAGCTAGGAAAGGGAAGAGTGTCATACTCGTCCCTATTATGTACTCTTGGTATTATTAACTGGATTGGATTTAGTAGATTAACTTTATGACTCAACTCGGAATTGAATAACTTGAAACTGTGCACCCAAATGATACGGCTTAGATACTTAGGCTTTAATCAATCTTATGTTGAGTTACTGAAGTTTAATCTAGTTAACCTAACCCTCTACAAACTGCATTTACATGTTGTGAGCAAATTTGGGCAAAATTTCAACAGTCTGATTTAAACTAAAAGAAAAAATTAACTGATAATAAAGTTAATTAAATAATATGATAATTATATTAATTGAATGCGCACCACCAAGTGGTGTGAAATACGGATTCAATATGAAATGTTCACTGCAATAACTAAATTGCATTTATTAGTAGTCAATAAAAGGATTAAACGTTACAATAATTTTAGATGTTGTATGGCAAGAGGTCAGTGTCGATGAAACGGACGATGACAATTACTCATTCAACATCACTGGTCTGTATATTTGTCATCATGATCATTACGCTAATACAAGACACTGTAATCAAAAGATTAACATGAAGGAATGTGAGCTACATATGTACAGATATACCTAGTTGTAGAGAACTTGTTTATGGCATTGGTTTGTAGCAAGCCCAATCTGCGGCAAAACGTTCAGTAAGTATCAAGCAAAAAGTTTCAAGGGGGTAGTGTCGCGAAAGCAGTCAAATTTGCGCGACTGTAAAGCTTCTTCAGTGAAATGTTAGAAAAAATTCTTTCTATATTTTAAAAATATATCTAAAGGCAAATATTTTTGCCAAGTTTCAGCAAAATCGGTGCAGCATATAGCTTGCAATGATGTCGCAAAGTCGAAAAAATGACGTTTTGAAAACCTATTCACATTCCATATTTTCGTCACATTTATCAATCTTTCTGTTTAATTTGTTTGCACAGACTGATAGCACATATGTTGTAGTTTATTCACACAAAATTTAGTGCAAATTTCTTGAGTGTTTGCGGAGTAAGACCTGTTTGAACTGTAAAACTGTGCGGAAACTGTGAAGTACTCTCAGCAATAATGATAAATTGTGAAAAATTTAGACGCATATTTTGAAATCAAAAGAAAAACGTACCTTTATTTTTCATTCTTCTTATTTGTTGTAAAAATTATGCGTCAAACTTTATATGTAAATCACAAGCTGGCCAATCTGATATCTGGACTGATTTTTTAAACTTCTATGTCCCTATTGTGTGATGTCTGGCTTACAAATGGTGACTGGTTCAAAATATTGGTAGTCCATTGTCTGGTAGTAATTATTTGACACCATATAGCGTTGGACTAGCTTCTCATTGAACGTACTATTTCAAAGCAAAAAGCTCTTTTTTCACAACCTATGAGCAAAACTGCTTTCGCGACACTACCCCCTTAAGTAAATTGACCAGAGGTCAGCTAAAGCCTGTTGTGCAGCGATATTTACCTTTCCAATAGTGCATTCCACCAAATCGGATTGACTATAAGCTAAATCGATTTAGCTCAGGCTTAAATTTCTTAAATCGGTTCAAGTCCGCAGCACCAATGGTAGTTAGCGCTTAAGAGTTAATTAAATCAGGGTTAACGCGACAGCCCCCAATCCTAGAATAGGAGATTATTAAACTAAATATTACATTATAAAAAACTGAGGTGTAGCTCCGATTCAGCTGACATTCTACTCCATCTATTCAACTGGAGATTATCTCCAACTCAGACTTAAATATCCGATTTTGTTTGTTATCCACCTAGATTTAAGAAAAAGTTACCAGCCAGACAGAGCATCTGAAAAACGGACTTCATTATTTATGATTTATATAGAGTGGCTTGTCAGCTGATTTACATACTAGTTGCATAATACTCTCACAATATTTACATTATATTAGCCAAAGTTTGTCATAACGCAGTTTGGTTGCGCATCCAATCACAGTAGGCACATACGAAGAATGTATATGCTGGCCTATGTACATAGTATGTTCATCTGCAAAGGAAATGCATTACGGCTATGTAGTTGGATAACTTTTGTAATTAAATTATATACTCAAGGCAGTGACACTTTTTGTTGTAGTTTGGCGAGATCAACCTTTTGTCAGTAAAAATTTCCAGATACTAATCACAAGTCACAGCAATGTGACGCACGCCGATACATGAACGCACTGCAAAAGCTATCGCTAATTTTTTCTGTGTAGGTATCTTTTATGCTAGGCAATGCTGTGACGCCACGCACAGTTAATCCAAACTGTACAGTAAACAAACACACACGCTTAGCCACAGTCCATACTATCCGCCAAAATCAAAATTAAGGACCTGTTGTGCCATGAACAGAAACATTGAACATTAGCAAGCGATAATGAACTCAGCAAAACTAACCGTTTCAGAATCCTCAAAAGAATCAACCGATGAAAATGCATCCAAAAGGAAACCTCGAAGTTCGAACACAGAACGTTCCACAAAGGTATACATAAGTGTGTCTTATCTCTTCAGTTAAGAATGAATTAAGTAAGCTAGAATTCAATATTGGCTAAAAAATAAACATGCTTACCATAAATCCTACCACAACAGTAGAAACAATAGAAACTGTAGAAACTGTAAACAATAGAAACTGTTTAATTTTCCATTGAGAAATTTCGACAGAATTGATGCAGCATTACAGGCCATTTGAGACAGACACATCACTTCACAAAATAAAGGTCCCATATGATTTTTTTAAGTGAAAGTCTAGTATATAAGGAATTATATCATACCTGTCTTAAAATATCAGTGCAATAACTAACGACAAATAACTAAGTGCACGCTGCTAGATTCACAGCGTGCCGTATAACCTAGCTATTGCACTGCTGTATGCGTGCATCTTAGTTATTGCACTGTTATTTCAAAACAGTTATACCATAAGTACATTATAATACTTTGTAGCGTGCACTCAGCAATCATTTGCACTGGCACGTGAAGCCCGCGTGCATAAACTCGTGCGCTGCGCGCACTCGTTCATGCACTTGGAGCTTCACGTAACAGTGCGTATAAATTACGGTGCACTCTACATCGTGCTATAACCTACACTTATATAACGAAGACGGCTGGGCCCACAAAGTGTGAAAATCTTTTTTTTAGTTTTTGTTTAGCCAAAATACAATCGGTCCTTTCTTACTGGGCTCAGCCAGAATCAAAATAATGTTTATTTGCTGATTTGTCATGACTATTTTTAGGAATGTCGTAAATGCTCAAGATTAGATCCAGAAATAAAGCAAGGTGTGGGAAAAGGAACAATAAAACTATTTGGAAGCAAAGAGTATTGTGAAAAAAAAAGTGAGTAAGAAAATAATGTAATGGACGTAATGGCGATAACTCAAACCTCAATTTATTTATCCAATTTACTACACAAAATGATAGCAACGACGATGACCAACTTCCTTGCAGTCAATAGCTGAAAAAGTTGTCATATATCTAGTGCTCTTTTATTAATGCATCTTTACTTCCATGTTCTACAAGTAAGCTAAACTGGCCTTAAGTTTAACACCATTAAATAGTTATAACTCATTCAATGCATTTGTTCCTTTATTAATTCATTCATTTGTTTATTCACAAAATTCATTGCAAGACTATATATTGTAGATCAACCTTTAGGTGGTGTTTTATAACATTACCCAAAGACAGTTCTGTGTCCTACATTTATGTACTATACATGTAAAACTTTATTGTGAAACATATATGCAAATATTTTATTTAGTTTCTGGCTGTCCAGCACCTCCAGTTCAAACGTTTTTTAAAATTACACTTCCCGGGTATGTATTTGGAATAACTGCCACTTTTTTATGTTCAATTTGCATAAACATTGTAAACTTGTACTTTGTACAACATCAAATTTACCTGCTACTGTACCGACAAATTTATGGAACGTTGTTCAATTTATGAATTTATGGAATGGAACAGTTTTTAACAACAACAACAACAATTTTTATTAACTTAATACACTGAAACTATAAATTTAGTTACCCACTAGACAGGAATTGATGACACAAAGCATAATACTATTCTGCAAGTTTTTCACGTTTAGTTGTGATGTCAATGAAGAGGAAAGCACTTGTGCCTGTGAGCCAACCTGTGAGAATCCACAACCCAGCTGCCCTCCTTCTACTTGCTATCTTGCGTGCGTTTGTCGCAAGGGCTTGTTGCGCAACAGAGAACAGTGTGTTTTGCCACATGAATGCAATTGTTAACAATGATCTGGCTAGACACTTATCTTATTCTTATCTTTACTTTTTTTCCCATGTTATCCATTATGCCTATATCATAATTTATGTTTGGACTATGATTCTTGCAATGTTAATTAACGTCTCATGTCTGGGTGCTCAGCGCGCCGTTTTAGTGTGGGAATCCAATATTTAGCGTATGCTATGTAAGCTAGTGTTACTGTCGCAGGAAGGGCTTTTCACCCTGATTTCAATCCAATAAGGAATCAGTTTGGTTACCGATGTCCATTGTCTGTTACCGTTATAGTTTTCTTAGACAAACCAGCCACTTAATAATAATGAAAACGACAAAAACTTAACACCAACAAATTTACAGCAACGAATCTACAGCAGCATTACGTACCTGTATGCTTTTCTTAGGCGACCCAACTGCAAACAATACCTACAAAAAGGGGTATTTTTGCTAGGTTTAAAAAGTATACTTAAACTTAAATTAAAATAGTATGCGCCTAAACTTAAACTTAAACTTATTCAAAATTGACGTGTGAACTTAAACTTAAACTTAAACAAAAATTCAAGGTCTCAACTTAAACTTAAACATTTTTAAAAATTAGAACATTAACTTTAATTATACTTAAATTAATTTTTGAGCTTTCTCTTTTGTTGAAATTTTGAAACTTTTTGAAGTTGGCCAGGTTGGCCAACTCAGATTGTTGGGCACTAATAATTAGTAGGATATAAACTATCCTAAGCAAAATAATAAATATAATACTCCACATTTGAATATACCTAACGAAAGCTTATATTACCCTTATCATTATTATAATAAGCTAAACTGTTTTTATGGAATTAAAAAAAATATTAAATTATTATTAAATTAATTTTTGAAATCAGTCTGTCAGTGTCAGTGAAATCAGTGTCAGAAACTTAGAAATTACATGTACACAGTTTTGAATAGGTTCCGCAGTATAATATCTTGTTTTAAACTGTTGGCTGCACGATGTTCAAATACGTAATTACTACTAGAATTAAAATAATTAGTTACAAGTCTAGTGTAGACTAGTTCGACCAGGTCATATTTATTTTAGTTGTCTATTTTCTGTTTTATACTATTTCAAAAATGAGCAAAAAATTTGAAAATGCCTGAATTGTAGAATCAACCCCTTTCAAGCAAAACTTTTCAAAGTTCATAACGTAGTGGTAGAAAAAATTCTACGTCGTTAGAAAGGAAAAAGTCAGAGTTTTCAATTGAAGTCACATGACCCTATGACGTAACGTCTAACGTACGTCAATAATTACAAATTAAAATTTGGACTTATTTTCATTTTTCAGGCAGTTGCGCCAATATGTAATTTGTCTTTTGAAGGCGCTAGGAATTGTCTTTCAAATCACAGCATTTCCATCTTTCTATGACATTCATCGCGAAAATTGTTGTCATTGTTGTGGAGACTATCTCAAAATAACTAACTATTTACGATTTGCAGTTAGTTATTATTATTTGCAATAACTAACAGATTTGCGGAGGAAAAAACTCCTATTTACGCCCTTTAACGTCAAAGTTACAAAAAATATCAGAGTAATGTTAAATTTTGATGCTTTTGTCACACCATTTGATGAAACAAATAATAATTACGTTTTCTGTAACAAAGGTTTAACGTTGCTTGTAGCAGCAAACAAACAACCCCATTTTACGTTGCATATAACTTAGAATCCACACAACTACACGAAGTCGAAAGCTTACATTCTAATTATGCCACATGGTTCTAACTGATTCTCCAATGTGGAGTTGACGGTTTGATAATCGTTAGGAATAAGTTTACGTGCAGAAAGTCAACACTGAAATTGTGGACCAATTCCAAAATTTACTTTTATTTCCTAAAAAATAATTTTGCTTAGTCATTATTATTATATTGCTAAAGGTCATATCAGCTTTCCATTGACACCTTTGAATCTGAATTAATCTATTCATCACTTTGCTTACGTTAAGTTCATAACCTAGTGATTAAGTAATTTTAATTTTGCAGTAAAAAAACTAAACATTATTTTCAACATTATTGAGTATCAGGACAAAAGCTGACACATTCTACATAATAACAAACGCTACCGTTAGCCTAAATTTGCAATTTTTTTGGTTATTCACTTCAAAAAAACCGGTTAAACCGGTTTTTTTGTTAAAACTGGTTAACGCAACTTGAGAACATGCACATTGTCTTTGACAACAATCATCAATCTCGTTACAGTATTTTTTTACTATGTTGTATATTGTCATATTTTGACTATTTGTTTATTGTAATATTTACACGTAACTAAAATAACTGAATATTCTTGACAATGCCTTTACTGGTAAATAAAAACTGATATTTTTTTAAATCTCTTCACAATATTTAACCTTTAGTTTTTAAGATTCACTGACTTTTTATAATTTTTTATATTTAAACTGCACTTTGCATGTGAATAAAAAACAAAGCACATACAGCATGTTTAATGATTCATCATATTCTTCAATATCACGGTTAATCGGCCCGTACAAAAATTTTTGTTGTAGTGTTCATAGGTTCTCTGTTTCTAAACAAAGTGATCGGTAGAAGGCTAAAACGAAACACCGTTGTATCAGTACATAGTAAAGAAGGTCTTCTGCTGAGTGAGAAAGGTGTGTAGTGTAAACAAATTGAGCTAGTCAAAGATAATGTTGTAATGTCAAGAATGTAATCCAGACAATTGCTTGTATTATAACTGAAGTTCAATGAAGAAAATCATTTTTGTGTGTGAGTTAATGTGTCAATAAAGTTCATTGTTTAAGTGTTGTGTAAATTTTATGCTCACGATTACTTTTTTATGCTGCTCGAAAAACTCAAGTTATTAAGATGGTATGTAGTATTGAATATGCAACAAAACTAATGAAACCCGCTTGCGTGTATGCGACCACGAATGCGCAGTAGCGCCTTGCCATTGCGCTCTAAGCACTATCGAAGGTGGTATATGCGCTATTTGTGCTATAAGTGCAATAGAAGGTGCTATAGGCTGTATTTTTTAAATATGCGCGAAACATTTACAAAACATTGGCCAGGAGGGACTCGAAACACCCATTGCTAGTACATTGTATGACGCTTTATCATTTGAGCTACAAAAGCCTATTGGTGTTTGTGTCAATTTTTTTATATAGTGATAATAATCCTGGATAGCGCTTATAGCACTTGAGGGTTATATATTTTTTGCATTTGGCTACTTTATTGAAAATATTTCTACTTTTACTACGTATACGATCCCTCAATTAACAAGAAGAACTTTAATTTGATTTTTAAACTATGGTTTGCGTTCTGGTCGACGATTTAAAAAACAGCGTATATAGAAAACATAGCACATCAAGGCGCTATAAGCGCTGTAAGAAAAAATAACACTTATAGCACCTGAGGGTGTTATTTGAGCTGCTTAGGCGCTTTGTTTTTGCTGCTTGCTAGTTTATTGAAAATGTTTGTACTTTTTGCTACGCATACGATCATACATGTACACGGGGTCTCGGTTTGGGGGGGGCTTGTCCCGAAATTTTCGACATTTTAGTGGGGCTTGTCCCGATATTTTGTCCCAAAAACGCAAAAATTTCCAATTTTTGCCTAAAAATGGGAAATTTTTGAGAAATTCCGATATTTTTAGCGATTTTTTCGTTTTTTTGGTCATTGGTGAAGCATTTTACGGCGATCTGAAGCGATTTTGGGGTTTCAGAGAGGGGGGCTTGTCCCGACAGGTCAAATCTGAGGGGGGGCTTGTCCCGAAATTTCAAATCTGGGTGGGGGCGTGCCCCCCCCCCCCCCCAGACCCCCCCCCATGTACATCTGTGCATACGATCCCTCATTAAACAAATAGAAAATTTATATAATTTCCAAATTTTGGTTTGTGTTCTTGAAGTTCATCTTTGAGTTGATTTGAATTACCTTTCTTTGTATATGAGATCACCACAGGTAATCAGCAAAAGAAATACATTCTTGAAGCCATATGGTTTGATATGGTTGCGGCAATGACATGAAACATGCAAACATGAAACATTAAATGCATTCGTCACGGCCGAAGTCTTATATTCGGCACTTTGCTAAATATGGTATTGTGGCCCTGCGGAAATACCATTGATATGGTATTATGGCCCTGCGGGAATGAAGCAGCTCTTGAAGATGACTTTTTCTTTTACCCTTCCATTATTGCGCAAGTGCAAAAATTCAAACATTGCGTTTACTTTTACACTCGACTCTGAACTCATTTGCATATTTTGTTCAAAGCAAAATAGCGAAATGCAATTGTTGTATATACGTACAATTACTGTACTACAAAACAACTGTTTCAAGGATTGCGTATAATCCAAGTTCTTCAGAAAGTTTGATGTGGCTCGTTAGTCTAGTGGTATGATTCTCGCTTAGGGTCGGATAGGTCCCGGCTTCGACTCCCAGACGAGCCCAATGTTTTTTCTGAATCAACTTTTTCAAAAATTAATTTAACCTGAACTAGAGTCAAAAGAAAATCATAGTTAAATATTTTTACTTCTACTCATACACATACACATTGTGTGCTTGCTGGTTGAAGTAGCGAAAATTAAATCACTAAAATAAATTTAACTCATAACTCAGCAACCAACTTTAGAGCAACTCAGCAATAAATGTGTGAGGGAATTAAGACTTGAAGAATTTTTCCTCCACAAACAATGGCCGCGTTTAATATTTCTTCCAGAATATTGACACTCAGGCGTCACAATATAACCACTTCCAGCTCAGCAAAAGAACTTGTTGAATTATATTTCAAAATAACATGGTTTTATAATAATAATAACAGTAACACACTAGTGCAATACGAGGAATATTATGCAATTTAAAAGGGTAGTGCTGGGTCTTCGCGAAAGTCAATTAGCTGCACCAGGAAAGAACTGCTGGTCAGGCAGGGCTTACTTTCTTCTGCACCTCTGCGTGTCCATGGTTAAGTTTTCGTAGTCGGGGTTAAAAATGCAGCACGCCCAAATATTTTTGGGCTATTTGTTCGAATTTCTACTATAGATGGCCAAAAAAGCAGATCTCCAAAATGTGCAGACAAGGACTCCTTTTGTTTTAGTTAAACGCAAGTACTTTATAGTTTTTTTGAACAGATAAGGAGAGGGGACCAGCCAGAGTTCTTCAGTTTCCCATGAAACTGATAATGTTGTAAACCCGAGGTGCCCATTGAATTTTCAGTCTAATTGATTTTTAAGCACAAACACTCAAAGCTGTGGAGTTAAGGTGATTTTTTCAACTGCCCTTGTCAACTATGCTATATACAGCCGCATTGTCTGTATAGAACTTTATCGTTTTGTTTTTAAGCTCTTGCTGAAAAAAGATTAACCCGAGATTTACCGCCCTTAGTTCCCTTTGGGTCAAGGACGCGTATTTTTGGTTTCCTCCCAGTTTGAAAAAGTTGCTTTTTCGAGTGCTATGACTGCCGCAGCCCCTGTTTGGGAGGCATCTGTGTACACAAAATTAGTGTGCTGTGTGCATTTTTACAGTTTTTGTTTGGAAGCGTTAGATATTATTCTTGCAAAAGAATAGTTTACGTAATGTTTCAGCGCTAGGATGGAAGTTTCTGTTCCAAAGAGCAGCTGCAGTTATGTTTCAATACAGGGCACGAGTCACAATTTGTGTAACTGATGCAAAGACTAACTTCAGTGATATGATTAGATCGGTCAAACGTGACAACTGTCTTATTGAAAGTTTCTGAAAATCAAGCTTATGCTGGATGCATTTTCGACATTTTCTGAGTTTTGGCTCTGGGATTTCTAGGCAAAAAGTTTCAGAATCAATTATCTTGGTCGGGCTTTACTGCCTTTTTTTATTTTCGGTAAAACCGAGGGATGGTAAGTACTGTCTGCAACTTTTCGCTGTTGCAGCTGCTATATAAAAATTTTTGTAGGTTATAAAACCATCGTCCAATTAGATGTTGGCCTTTATACCATTTGCTCTCCGGTGTGAGACAAAGGGACGCAGTAGTTTTGTGAACAGATATGGTCCTATGTTGGCCGAAAGGAATGACTGTGAAAACGTAGTATTTTTCTGCCCCGTCTAATTACCAAGAGAAGTCAAGAAAAGTCTGGTAATCATTTCTCAGGTCAAGATGATAATAGCCACTTTTAATATCAAAACTGCACATGTACCCACCTTTTTCGACTTAAGTAAGCACAGCTTTTATATCTTCGAGTCTACATTTTGTGGAGTTCGTGTGCTTATTGACGTATCTCAAATCAAGGATCAGTCTCATATTATTGCTTGATAGTCTGGCACTGAGGGGGCAGACTACGGTTGAGGGTGTTTCTATTTGCTTAATAAAATCATTATGCGTTAGTTTATTACAATTTTTGATACAAATTCAGTTTCTCTATTAGCTGACAGATTATTCTAGAAAAAAATCTGGATTTGGAATTTTTGAAAAAGGTGTACAACTGCCGTTTTCTACCAGGTGTAGGCCGTAGCTGTTATTTGTTATCGTTTTCCAAGTTCTCTGTAGGCTCTTTTGATTCGGAGACTTTCAGCAATAACCTTCGAACGTTTTTTTACATTTTGTTACTTCATTTGCTGGTTTCGCTTGTTTCTGCTTCGTGCTTTGAAAAATCAATTTCTCGCCCAATGGCCTTATCGACGAGTTGCAATAGTAGAAAACCCTCGAGTTTTCAAAACCCATTTCTGTTTGACAGCAGTGCGCGCAGTCCAACGGTCAGTAGGTGAGGGGCCACGTGATACTGGAGCGGTTGGCGGAGCTGGGCGGGGTTTACTTGGCTGTCTCGGTGCATAAATTGCTTTTGCATTGTCTACCGTTTTCTGGATACCTTCTGAAAAACAATATATTACGACATTATTACAACAAATATCGTCTCTCATGTCAAAAGGTCTTTTGTAAGGAAGTGATAATAAACAATAAGCGCAGGCACGTAATTTTTACTTAAAAAGGGATTACTAAGGAATTCGCTGGCAGAAAAAAACTAATTCCAAACTATAAGCGAAACTATAGCATTATTTAATCAAATCGATTCAAATCTAAAGTCTGATTACCAGTTCATACCAGTTTCTAGCCTTTCAAATTACAGAAAAAACCCAACAGTCTAAGAAGTTTATCAGCTGTAGTATTTTATCTTCGACACTTGCTGCAATCCGATTTGGGGTAGCCGATTTCGGTTTTGCCCTGATACTTTTTTTACAGCTATCCATCCTCCTTGATTGGCAATCTTGAGGATTGTTTGGCGGTCCTTAATGGTCTTCTCAGCACTCTGTGCAGCATTCACAATTGCGTCCACGTCTACAGTTTCAGTCCTTGAATTGATGCCGGCTTCAGTGGGGGCGATTTTTTGGTCGATCTGGACAAGGACTTGGTGTTGGAGTCCTTTGTCCTCTAATCTCAGTGAAATATCAGTCAGGATTGGAGGTGACGGACTGGGTTGTTGCTGAATGGCTGCCTGGATCAGCTGCTGGATGCGTTTTTCGGTGACTGGCTTGGCTTCGGTTTCAGCAGGGAACATGCAGCTCTGACGTTTTCTTCGACGCTTCCAATTTTGCGCAAGTGCAAAAATTCAAACTTTGCGGTCACTTTTATACTCGACTTTGAGCTCACTTGCATATTTTGTTCAAATGCAAATGAGCAAAATATAAATGCAAGTGCAAATGCTATATATACGTACTATCACTGTGCTACAAAGCAGCTGTTGTTTGTTAATCAGCCAAGTTGCAGTCACGTGAAGCTTGGTATCACACTAATTACTCAACAGGCAAAAATATAACTGTGAATCATAAATGTGACATTATACTGTCCAATAGTATAAAACTCACTGCTGTCAGCCTAAACCTTTCGGGGATAAATAAAAGCAAAAGAACCAATTCAGTCTATTGCAAAAGTATGAAAAAACACAAGTGTGTTAACCTCAACTAGCAATACGCTCTTTCTGCAACGCGAGCTTATTGCATTCATAATGAACGATTTATTCAATTGCCTAATGCTAACTAGCCCTATTGCTTTTTTGCTTATAAACTTTCTGCTTGCTTTCTGCAACTTTATGCCGACCATGTGTAAAACTTATCGCACTTATTTAATTTTAAATACATTTGTGCCACGGGCGGCTTGTGTTAACAATTATATTTTGGGCGATGTTTATATTGTTTTTGTGTCCTAGTTCAGACAAATGCTTCTAAGTTTAAACAATTAAATTTCAAATTTATCAATTTTAACAGACAAAATTAGCAAAGAATGTTTCAAGGTTGATATAGACATATGCAGTTAATATCTTACAATTCTGAACCATATCCTTAAACTTGCGACGTACCGCATTCAACTACAATTTCATTTAATGCGCCGTATGCAACTACAATTCCATTAATGGACTCATACTATTTATTCTATATCATCAAATTACACTCATGCTGTTAAAATTACTCATAAACATGAAACACGTGCTTAAATTAAACTTATTTTAATACTTTGTGCTAGACTAGCAGTAATAAACAACCATGAAGTGATAGTTCCTGTAGAACTGGTTAGATAACAGATTAGTTACCAACATTTGGATAATTACTAGCTTAGCAGCTAAACCCTGTTTTTTTTAAATTGTTAGGCAAAAAATGAACAAAAATTTGAAAAACTACTCAGCAGTATTATTCATTTGCTCTGTTTTGCTGGTTTAATGTTGAATAAGTGGTTAAATTGCGAAATCTTTGGCCGTTTTTTCTCCTTCAGGAATCTAAAGTGTTCTTAACTCATTTTTCTTGTCCTAGACAACATCAAGTCATAAAATACTATTCAGAAAAAAGTGCTCTGTAGCTAGCTGCACATTTTAATAGCGTTGCTACAAGTATTTTTACATTGCTTAACGACAGTAGGTACAGTTACCACCAAAAAATAAAATGACTGTCAATTATTACTACTATCAGGAGAGGATAGGCTAATGTATATCAGACACGCGATGGTATATACAGTAACAAACAGTACACAAATCTAATCATAAAATAGAACACACGATACCATTTAGTCAATTATATGAGCATTGTTAGACAAACACTCATATGTATGAATTGGCGGTTTGTTTCGTAGCCTAACAATTGCGAAGAAAGTGCAACCATAAATTTTATGAACTTTGGCTTATGATAACTTATGATACCGTGCTGTCAATTTTATGTTTCTAATTTCAACGCAGCACTGTCATTAGATAGCGCCTAGGAAAGCAAATTGTGGAAATTTTACTTGTCCGAAGTGTTATTGTGCTATTCTGTTTAGCTTACGCGCGTTCGTTACCGATTCCCCGCACACCCCTACGGTTTTTTTGTTAATTCCAGAAAATGCCCCAAAACAGGTCAAACATGTGTAAATTTTCAAGGGAATATGCAAACCAAAAATAAACAAGCATTAATACTAAACAGATTTTTTTTATTTTAGAAGTATTCAGATCTTTAGCTACACTATTTTCAAGCCTGTGTTGAAATGCTAAAAGTAACATTTCTGTTCTTGTGTTGCATATTTATTTTTGGACAAGTAAGAAGTAAGTGAGTCTGCAAATGCTTGAAGCTTAGACTTAAACGTAATACGTTTTTTGTAGTATTTACTCCTAGTCAAGCATGCAACTTCTGAGTGATGGCCACTGCTGATTGAAGCTTACTACAAGTAAACTAAACTGGCCATAAGTTTAACACCATTAAATAGTTATAATTCATTCAATAAATTTGTTCATTGTAGATCAACCTTTAGGTGGTGTTATAACGCGGGCATAGCATTAACCAAAGACACTTCTTTGTCCTTCATTTATGTACTATACATTTAAAACGTTATTGTGAAACCTATATGCATATATTTTGTTTAGAGTCCGGCTGTCCAGCACCTCCAGTTCTAACGTCATTTAAAATTTTATTTCAAGGGTACGTGTTCGCAATAACTGCCTTTATTTGTCTTTTAGTTTGCAAACAAACTTGTACTTTGTACAACATTAAATTTACCTGCAACTGTACCGGCAAACGGAACGGGATGGATGGATGCTATGGAACGTTGCTAATGTTTTTAACAACAACAGTTTTTAAGTAAAAAATTCATCAATAACTTAAAACACTGAAACTGTTAGTTTAGTTACCACTAGACAAGATTTGATGGCACGAAGCATAATACTACTCTGCAAGTTTTTCATGTTTAGTTGTGATGACAATAAAGAGCTCAGCGATTGTGCCTGTGAGCCAACCTGTGAGAATCCACAACCCAGCTGCCCTCCTTCTACGTGCAATACTGCGTGCGTTTGTCGGAAGGGCTTGTTGCGCAACGGAGAACAGTGTGTTTTGCCACGTCAATGCAATGGTTAGCAATTTTACATAAATTATCATTTAACCCAAGCCTTTCCTTTGACAAACCAGCCAAGCATATTATCTTAATAAAACTGACACCGATGCTAATTCAACACCGACAGAACGTTTCTACGGTAGCATTACGTAATTGTATGCTTTTGTTAGGCGACCCAACTGCCAAGCATACCTTCAAACGACCAGAATTTTCATGCAAACTTTTAGAGTTAGTTTATGCTTTTATCACATACGAAGTTTGACAACGTTTAATCCTGCGCCAACAAATTCCTGAACACATACAATTTTTCTCCGACAGTTTTTAACAAAGTTCGATGTGAAAGCTAAGGAAAAATTTATGCCTGTAATGCCTGTAATTTTGAACCTTCTGCTATACAATCTCTGTTTAAGGTTTTTTCTAATATTTTTTATTTTCCTAATGTTTGCCACATTTTTTCCGGTCCTTGGCCAATTGCAAATTTGAAAAAATCTCAGATTCTCAGCTCTAAGTAAAAAAGCAATTTTTAAGATTAGCCTGCATTATCATATGCATCAACTTTTAATGATGCAAACACTCTGTAAAAAACTAACAAATGTTAAGGGTTTGGTATTATATCTAATATTTTAATCATCAAATGCATGAACAGAAACATAACATGGACGATGATGTCACTACAAAGAATTGCCAAAAACAATTTCTTTGCTAAAATTAAAACTATTTAACGTCTGATTCTAACTGCTAAAGCAACTATGTAACAAATTTTATCCTATAACTAAAGAGACTTGCTTAAGCTACCTATTAAGTATACATATTAGGTACATACTTGTCCTTATCCTTGTCCCTATCAGTTTGTCCTTAAGCAGTTTTAAGAATACTACACAACCAAATAACCAAATTTTTTGCGCAATAAATTCTACGGTCAAGTCTAGTTCTTATGCATAAAATTAGGCCAAACTATTGTGTGAACGTTACACAACAGCTGACAGAAGAATTTGGTGATCTTGGTATCGATCGAAAGATATCTAGACGTCAAAAGTCTTGAATTTTTTTATTTCGATTATCGGTTTAAAAAATTGATTTGTTTAAAAATCTATGTATAGTATAAAAAGTGCTGAGAGCCAAAATTTAAAAATCAAAAGAATTCTATGTCTGCATTTATACTTTTTCTTTCATGGTGCAGAATTTCATCTCGATCCCAATCGGCAGCAGGGAGCCGGGTCAAAAAAAGTCGTCAATGATATGTCGCTTGTTGAGTCGAGAGTCGAAAATGGTGAGTCCACCTGATGAGTCCAGAAAAAGTAAAAGGGGTACCGCCCCCCAATATGCAATTGTTTGCCATATATCAGAGTGCAAATATAAATTAGCTGCTTTATTTATAAACAACTATTAAATGATATTTTCTATCAAGTAATGAATCGTATAAGTGCGATTCCGATGAAGTAAAAATAGTTTTATTGTCAAATTTCCCACACCTTAATAAATTTTTGCATAACTAACCGACAAGCTGAAATTATTAGTTCAGAATTTAACGAATTTCTATAATATTTCGTGAATAACTTTTCTGCAATTCCAGCAATGTACCTGACAACTGACAACTCAGCATTGACCCAGTAGTAACATAGTAGAGCGCTGGTCTGCAGATTCAGAGATGGGTGATTCGAATCCTCTTTGGGTCATTCTGATGCTGTTGACAGTTTTGACAATTTCAGCCAAATACCCATTCTACGACTGCAATTTGGAAACCAACGTCTGCTGGTGCGTCAACCCGAAGACTGGCCAGCCTGTTCTGGGGACATACCACTTTGCCTTCTGCGATGTATTCGATGAATTTCTGAAAGAATTCAGGCGAAACTGTTCTGGTAAAATCAAAGCTCAAGGAATAAATATGTTCTGGCATTGTTTTACTTAACCGTATAACTTTACACATGCCTACACTCAGGGTTGGATCGTGAGTATCGAGGGATGGGTTTTGTAAAACAACCTACACATGTACCCTGTTGAAATCGAAAATCATGAGAATCATTGCAGGTATCGTATCTTAGAATCGCGTGTCAAAGTGGGTCGCAAGTCGACTGGTAGGTTTGAGAGTTACCCACGAAAGTCAAGCCGCGGGTTAGGTAAGGTCGCAAGGTTGCTATTTCGCAAACTCAAACTATTTCCAAAATGACACCTATTACAACAACGTACTAGCTAGCTTTTCAATGTGTCTTATGTTATAATCACTGTATAAAGAAACTGTTCCTTTAGCTAAATGCCCCTGTACTGAACCAAACACTGAGTGCTATTCCGTCAGCAACAACACAGCAAACAACCACACAGACGATTTCTATTGCGCCTGCAAGAAAGGATTCCACCAAAGTGACAATGGCACTTGCGTAGGTCAGCAAATAACATTAAAATCTTCAAATAAAACTACTATTTTGTAATTAATTTTATTAAAAAGCTACAATTTGTCAGCCATGATGTGTGATGTGCAGCATTAAGATAAGTTCACATGACTACACGAGGTGAATTTTTAAGGAAATTTTCCCCTTGGGGGTCCCTAGTCCCCATGCAACGCCATGCGGATCTTCTTGAAAATTCACCTCATGTAAAACAAACTTAAGTCAACCCTTTTGTGCTGCTAAGTTTTAAGCTTAATTACCATTTAACATACTATTTTTCAATGTTCATTACATTACTACTACGTCTGGAGTGTTTTAGAAGTGTTGTACCTTGCTAGCTGTAAAATAAAATGTAATGTTTCTAAATGTGGCACTTTCGGTTTTAAATTTTAAACCTGACTTGAAAGTATAAGTACCGACATCAGTAAGTAAAGAAAGTGCTAAAGTATATTAGACAAAAAAATCAAAGACAAAACTTTAACAAGTAGGCCAATTTTGACGAGCGCATTCTTCTATAAGTTTGTGTATTTTAGTTGCTTCCAAAACAGTCGAGCATATTTTTTTCTTAATTTTATTTTTTTTTATTTTACTAGTTGGCCCATGCGCGTTGGATCCAGAATGGGGAAGTTTCTCAAAATCTGGAAAAAACTGCAGCTCAGATGGTACGGTTTAAAATGATTATTTAGAGAGCGATCAGTACTTAGATTTAGCTACTAAATTCAACATTTGAAATTGATTCACAAGATATGTTTGGTTGCTGTTAATGTTATGACTGTTAGAATTATCTTCAAGTATATATGCGAAGTTGCTTGACGTCATTTGAATCTGACACTGTTTTATTAAAAAATTGAAATGTTCGTAATTCCTTTTAAAGTCAAACTGTAAACGGGATAGTATCGAGCTCACCAACATGAAATTTAATTAGCTCAATTACGACGGTTAATTCGACTCTATCTTAACTTACGTTTAAACCTCACCAATTTCTACAACAGCACAACATTAATAACAATTGTCAAATTTCACAACAGTTACAACTGTAACAATTGTAAGCCTTTGTGTAACAGAACACCGCACACAGTTGTTACAACTGCACAAACTATAGTTTTGAACAATTACGTAATTCGGCTCGTCCTGTGGGGATGACTCTAGTCCATGTCCAGACCTTTTTGAGGTTATCTTCTGTGACGGTGGATTTAGTTTAATTTTGTTGTGATTCCAGGATTTTATCCACTTTTTATTGAAGACGAGACAGGTATTGTGTGCTATGACAAAATGAATGGATTTGCCACGAAGCATTACCCCAGTTGTGACCAAAATCTTTTTCAAAGGTTTCCTTACCTTTGCGATAGTAAGTTATGCTGATATATGTATTTACCAATTATTTAGTTTTGCAAAACTACATAATTATTAATTAATGTCTTCATTTGGCTTACGCTCGGTTCATACTTGTCCTTTTTTCCTGTCCCCGTCGTTTTGTCCTTGTGTGATTGCAAGAAAACTGCTAGACCAATTTAACATAAATTTTGTTGAAATAAAGTTAAGCCCCAGAACCGGGGTTTACTTTTCCGAAAAACTTACTTCCTTAGTTACTTACCTACTTACTTACTTACTTAATGACTTACTTACTTACTTCTTATTTACTTCCTTACTTACTTCCTTGACTTAGAGACAAGTAGAATCATGTTTTAACCCAACACCGTAGTAGTGATTTATGCTAATGAGAATTGACTATGCTAAATTGTCGCTTCAACCTACTCAGCTTCGCCATATTTATTTTTTATTATATTTTCCGACTTTGTCCATATTTAGACTGGTGTACTGCCCTTGGCTGTCCTTATGGCCAGGTGTGTGCTACAGACGGAAATGATGAATATTGCATTGGTACGAGTCGAACGTTTTCATATGATTTGCACATAATTTCATTGCGAATATTGCCTGATTCGTTACGAATTTCGTAGATTTTCTTAAACCGTGGTTTTAGCTATGTTAATGTTTCAAAGATGCAGCACAACAAGTCTCTGTTCAGCTGAAATGTCAACTAAGCTGAAAGGTTTATATTTTTAGGACTCAGGAGTACATAATAATTGGAAGAGTATGACTTCTCTGTGGCTTGCGTCCAATGCGGAGTGCAAGATAGCCCCCAGTGTACGGTTTCGAGGGGGGAACCACTCCTCGTTTCAAGACACTAACAAAAGCCTTTAGCTGATATTGTCGACACTAATGTTCTTTCCTTCCGAAATTTTTCATTTTCATTTCGTTTTCATTTTTGATATATTTTTAGCGATGCCAAAAGACAGGTACATTTCTTGGGACAATACCGCTGGGTTCGGCAGTTGTGTTGTGGGTGGTCGTAAAATCAGCAACAAAATCAGTGTAATTCATGGACAACCTAACTGTGAAGGTCAGAAAAAAACTAAAAAATTACGCTTTTGTAAGAAAATAGGTTAAATATTTGTAGTTTTCCCGCAATTTTTCTACATCATACAATGTGCATGTTAATTTTTAATGGTATCAAAAGCTTATGAGAATTTTTTCGGAGGACTTAAATAGTAAATAAATAATTTTTTTTAGTAAACATGATATATGTTTAGAAGAACCTAAGAATCATTCTGCTTTTTAGAAAGACATATGTAACGTCATTTCCAAAAGATCCTAAATATCTGTGAGATTTTGTTCTAGATTGGTGCTTGGAGCTAAATTGCCCACCTGGCAGTGTGTGCGTTGAAATCGATCTAGAAGCTGACAAATGCGCAGGTCGAGAATATATCGATGCGAACATTTACAGAGGTCGATACGTTAGGAAATGCCAGTGTGCTACTGACCCAACAAGGCCATTAAATGAGTGCGAAGGTAGATCTGCTGTTCGACTATCACGTGGATTTCGGTGGTTTTGCTGTACCATGGTTTTACGTACATTTTTATATGATTTGCACATAATTTCATTACGAAATATAGCCTGATTTATTACAAATTTCCTAGAATTTCCTAACCTGTGGTCTTAGGTCAGCTGAAATTTCAGCCAAATAGAGACTTGCTTTGCTGCATGTTTCAACTCTCAACTGCGCTAAAACCATGGTTTAAGAAAATCGACGATATTCGTAACAAACCAGGCGATATTTCGTAATGAAATTTGTGCAAATCATATAAAAACATACGTATATAAAACCATGGTTTAGTAAAACCACCTTTGTAAAATTCACCCTTAGGGTCTTTCCACACATTAATATGTATTAACTGGATTAGATTTACTAGATTGCAAATATCGACCTTAATTTAATGCTTTGAATATTTCGGACCTGATTGAATGCGCACTACCCAGATACTATGAGTTAGGAATATTACATGAAATATGAAATATAAATCTTAAAATATATACGCTGCAATAACTCAATAGGTAATCAAAATTTATTTAGCAGTGAAAATAACTTATTTCTATGTTACAATTTTTTTAGATGTGGTATGGCAAGCGGTCAATGTCGATGAAACGGACGATGACGATTATACATTCAACATCACTGGTTCGTAATTGTAGCAAACATATATCGAAACCCAAATAGTCGTATTAAACTAATATAGTCTAACCTTATTAAAGACTAATTAATATAGTACTAACCAAATAGTCCTATTAAATTAGTAATAATTCCTTGGGCGCATTTCAAAACAAATTTTAATTATTTGAAATAATGATGTAATATTACCGCTTAATGTGGAAAAAACTTTTTTCAAAACTTCAAAATAAAGACGAACCAGAAATTGCAGTGTCTGTCGGCGTCGGCAATGGCTGAAGCTATTCTAATGAACTTGGCTATAAGTTAATTATTCTAATAATAAAAGCAAGGCAATTACCCAATAATTTCTGTAAATTGCAATAGTTATGAACACATTCGTAATATTTAAGGTAGGTTTCCCTACCGTAATACTAGGTAGGCGAAGCTTAGCAGTCATTGGCTGTCATTTCTTATTCAAACAGCCAATCAAACCTTTCACAAACCCAGATGTGGACAAACTCAGACTATCATTGTCAGCGTGCATGTTAGTTTGTCTCTCTGTATTGTTTTAATCTCACAAGGACAGATGGATGCTGTATCGGAGTATTACTGTAAGCGAGGCAGAATTTTCCAAGACCTGTCACAAATATTAAACTCAACGAAAAGTTGTCAACAATACAAATTGTCACCAAAACGAAAGTCGCCAATGCGAGTCTACTCCTTGCAAACTACTTGTTTATGACGTTGGGCTGTAAAAATGAACACAAACAATTAACTTAATAAAGCGACTTTGAATTCAGCATTAGTGGCAGTTTCAGAATCCTCAAAAGAAGCATCAAAGGATATATCCGAAAGAAAACCTCGAAGTTTGAACGCAGTACTTTCCACAAAGGTATATCAAAAATCTGTTTTTCCCTGACTAACTTAATAATGCCTGGAACTAAATATATATTACATATAAATAGTTTTTAAGAAAGCATATTGTAAACAACAGAAACTATTTTTTTCAAGTTGATACAAACTGCTAAATAATTCCCATAAAATTTCAACAGAACTGATATAGCAGAACCGGCCAATTCAGACACGTTACTTCACACAAATACACGTCCTATGCAATTTTTTCTAAATGAAAATTTACAGCCGATTGCACCAACTTACTCTCGAGCTATTTTTATTCTCAAGCTATTCTATAATAGTTATTCTCGAGGTTTCAGTCTTCAACTTTTCCCCTGCAGTCTGCACCATTAAGCCTGTTTCACACGAGGGCGCATTTTGCTCCATGGCGCGTTGCATGCAATG
Organism: Trissonchulus sp. WLG1_4; assembly: GCA_030248245.1. Classification (NCBI taxonomy): domain Eukaryota; kingdom Metazoa; phylum Nematoda; class Enoplea; order Enoplida; family Ironidae; genus Trissonchulus; species Trissonchulus sp. WLG1_4. The sequence continues at coordinate 26,506 of JASANF010017259.1, forward strand.
CGCCATGTAATGCGCCATGTAATGCGCCACGCAATGCGCCATGTAATGCGCCATGGAATGCGCCATGTAATGCGCCATGAAATGCGCCATCAAATGCGCCATGAAATGCGCCCTCGTGTGAAACAGGCTTTAGAGAATAGCTAGAGAATAACTATTCTTAAAATAGCTGGAGAATAACTTATTCTCCCGGGTTGATTTTCACCCTAGCACTTTTAATCCATTTCTTAAAAGTTTTCGTTTCACCCTAGCACTAGATTCACCCTAGCACTACGCAGACGCATCCTAGCACTAACTAGATTCTACCTAGCACTAATTTTCCTTCCAGCGCATTTGTAGTCATCTCGTTTTTAAAACTATTACGTATAAATTAACAGCTTCACCCTGAATTATTTATGCATTAGGGTTGCTAATCTAGAAGTGCTTGATAGTCATCTGAAAGTGAGTAGTAACGGTTTTTCAGGTTTTTCTGCAAATAACAAAAAAAAATTCGTGGAATTTATACTGCTCATAAACTCTGATAAGTATTTTATAATTATGTGATAATACAATGCTTGTCTAGCAGTGTATTGTAAGCCTATATATGTAAATATTACATATTTTCATCAAGTTTTCATTTGCATTGGTCATACAATTTTAAATAAATTTGAAAATTCGTTAAACAATACTGTCAATATCTATTATCAATGTGACAAAATCGCACTGTCAATTTATTATGTAATTGGCTGAATTTTCAGATACGCTTTGTCACTTTAACAGGCGCTTGGCAACAAGGGGTAATAAAACAATAAAACCTGGTAGTGACTTAAGATTCACTTAATTCTTTTCATGGTGACTTACTAAATAGGAAATTTTGAATAACAAGTGCATGTGAATTCCATCTTAGGTAGAAAGGTAGAAATAAGTTAGACGTAATTTAGAATAATATTTAATAAAGTGGCACAATGCAAAAAAAGTTGCATAATATGGTATAATAAAAAAGGGTATAAAGCGTATTAAGTGGTTATTTAATAAAGTCGCAAAACAATTTACATTTTAATCTAAGTGCTAGGATGCAACTATTCAGTGCTAGGGTGAATCGAAGTAGTGCTAGGGTGAATCTCGACAGTGCTAGGATGCAACCTTTTGGTGCTAGGGTGAAACCAAGGGTAAACACAGTGCTAGGGTGTCACTAGTGCTAGGGTGTCACTAGTGCTAGGGTGAAACCTAATCTTCTCCAGCTGTCCAATAAAAATTTGGCTGCATCATTGTTATCCAGTCACAGCCTACCAGACAGCCAATTGAGCTCGAGAATAAGCCAACATAAGCCCCGCCTATAGATTCGTAGATTCGTTGTGAGAGCAGATTTGTTTCTCGTCCGCTCACCGAATCTACGTCGGCTTGAGCGCAGTCAGTAACCTGATGGCGAACGAAACCCAAATACGAGCATTTTTAAACTTCTTTTTTTGTTATTTTTACTCCAAATAAATATGTATAAGCTAAATCAACATGAATAAGTTAAAAATATTGAAATTGGTAGTTGTTTCTAAAAGTTATTAGGTCATTCTTTAGCTATGTATTCCTGGTCTAGTTCAGAAATAACTTGCACATTGCAAGAGATTAGCTGGAGAATAAGCTATTCTCTAACTTTAGTAAGTGTACTATTCTGGAGCTTAATTATTGGTGCAATGAAATTTTATTTTATTTCTGAGCTATTCTCGAGCTATTCCTATTCTTGAGCTAATCATTGTTGGTGCAATCCTGTGTCAGTGCACCAAAAAATTGTGTAGATTGGAGCGCTCGGCCCACATACCTAATGAAAATGAAAGTTGCACATTGGGTGAGTAAAGCGAGGTAACCCCCACCTAAATTTAGGGTTGTTTAAGTTATGAGATTTTAAATCAGTTAAAGTTACAGTTAAGTTATTAGCCAAAAATTAAATCAGTTAAATTTAGTTAAGTTATTGGCCAAAAATGAAATCTGTTAAAGTTACAGTTAACTGATAACTTTAGTTGATACTTTAACTGAAAAAAATCAGTTATGGGGCCAAATTCTGGAAATGTTCCGAATTTTGAGGATGTGTTAAAATTGCTTGTTTTTAATAACCAACATACATAACTTCACACTTTTACCACTTTACAAATAACTTGCAAGTCCACTAGACTACTTTTCGAAATAATAAATGTTTTATTACACGCACTCGGCTACCGGCTACAGCAGTTTGATGTGCATTTACAAAAACTTAATTTAGTGTTACTTCTTTCATGCTTTTTAATTTAAACATGTTGCTGCTTTCTAGTTTATGTAGGCTAGTTTTGCTTTTGTTTTACATATGTTTCACATTTTAGTTTTACATATGTTTTACATATATTTTACATAATTTAACTTATATCAAGAGTACATAAAAGTAAGAGTATGACACGCTCCCTATTATGCCTTGGGCCATGCTTCCAATGCGGAGCGCAAAATAGTCCTTTTTTGTACGGGAAGTACTTTCATAATTTCATAGGACGACTTTCAGAATGCCTTGAAATGAGAGAGAGTACCAGCCTCAAAACCGTATAAGACCACGTACTCAACTGAGGGGGGTACCTCTTCTGAGTTCAAGACACTAAAAAAGGCGTTTCATTACGCCCTCTCCTAAGTTGAGTACAGGGTCCTGAAATGAGTGGTATACTTTGTAATGTGCACTCAGCAACTAGTCGCCCTGACACGTGAAACAAAAACGCATAAACTTGTGTGCTGCGCGCACTCGTCCGTGTACGTGGAGGTCCACGTAACTTTGCGCATAAATTGCTGAATGCACTGCTTATCCCTTCACCCCGTTACGGGATAACGAGGTTTATGCGCAAGCGCTCCTAAGCACATAGATAGAAGAGCTTTATTCCTTTCACAAGTCCAATACAAGCATTCCAAATACAGTCTATTTAAAAATAAAAAATGGTTATTGTAGCATTTGAACAGCGACTTTACATCTATCTTCTAACTTGTCCTCAATATAACCGTCTTTTGAGGACGCCAAAGCCCAGCGCCCCTGGAGCTGAATTAAACGTTCTGCAACTTTATTTCTTGCTGCTGCAGTCGCGCCCCCGGCACGAAGGCTGTGGGTAGAATATTCAGCCTCATTAAGACCGACCGACTGTACCGTTGCTTTAATAATTTTGCGCATTGTGTCATAAGACAAAGCTTTTCCAGTTGGTACCAAGGCCCCGCCCCGGCTTTTCAAAGACTGAAAAAGGAATTGGTCTGATGGGTTTTCAAAATGCATGGATAGCGCTTGCACATGGGTGGTGAGAATTTCCACCGGACAACAAGGTTGACCCGTTTTCGCCACTACGGTAAACTGACCCTGCCTCAGTTGATCCATTTTACTACTTCTAATGCCTATTTTGACAAAGCCAGTACTAAAAACTAGGTCCGAAATTTTAAGTGTTCTAAGTTCCGAAGACCTACACATTCCTATAAAGCCCACAACAAAAAGTGCGGCTGCACGAAGTGATTTAAGGTCCTTTTCACTTTGGTCAAATAGTAACAAAAGAATTTGGTGCAATTTAGCCACTGGTAAAGGGGCCTTCTTGCTCCGTGGGCGGGCTAGGGTCTTTTCCAAGCCTCTTACTAGTTTGGAAAAAACTGTTGACTGCTTCAGGCTTGAAGAGAGGCCGGTAAAGTCATTCATCCAAAGGAGGGCTGATTTAACCGTAGAGACGGTACAGGGTGAATCCATGACAGCCTTTTTTGACAGTAAGAACAAACCCGCCAGAATAGGAGATGGGGGTAGCGGGTTTTGTTCTGGAAAGGTTTTTCGAGCCCAGCTCATATATTGCCTAGCGTAGGGAAGGTAGGTTCTGAAAGTGTTTGGGGCATTAGCGTTGCATACTGTAAATGTGAAGTTCCAAAGATGATGCGGCTGATTTTGCAAACGGCAAAGTTCCGAAAACCAGGTTGAATGATATATCAGTTCTAAAATATAAAGTAGATAACCATTTAGCTTGTTTTATTGCTAGCCTTGTTGGGGGAGGGTGGGCGGGTACTGTATGTGTGTGAAGCTGATCGCCCCCGGCGATTTCTAGGCATTATTGGCAATTGGAGCTCACAGAAGGAAGAGTATGCTTGTGGACTATGAGTTTGCTCGTAACTGATTTTCACAGTTCTGACATACGTTATAAACCCCATTCAGCCTAATTTGCATATTTGCATCAATATGCAAATTAGTTTATGCTCTACAGTATGTCTTACGCGTAGCGCCTGCGCATAAACTGCCATTATCCCTTCACCCCGTTACGGGATAACGAGGTTTATGCGCAAGCGCTCCTAAGCACATAACTACAACAAAGAAGCCGTGAACCAAGTACAGAAACAACTTTACTGATTTTTAAGCAACAACACCCAAAAGTCAAGTTTATATTTAAGGTTCCCAAAAACTGAGGGCTGGTTTGAAGCCCTCACTACAAAGCGTTGGGCATTCGGGATTGTAAAGTGGCTGCGAATGAAGGGCGCCATACAAGTTTCAGACAGTAGCAAGGGCATGTAGAGAGCTGAAAACCCCAAAGGGACAATTAGGAGCATTTCACATGAGTGAGTCAAAAACTTGCGGAGGACTGCAGGGACCATGTGCGGTGGAGGTACTACCCACGCTCGTTCCCCATCCCAGTTCTGATGAAAAGCATTGACACCACTGGAGCCTGGACAAGAAAAACGAGAGTAAAAATTTTCTACTTTATTATTAGTGTTATTTGCGAACAGGTCTATTGTGAAGGGGCCAAATTTTTTAGAAAGCGCATTAAAAAGTGAGCGTGAGATTCCCCAGTCATCCCAGTCCTTTGTTTTTGAGAAACTGTCCGCCAGGCTGTTCAATTTTCGTGGTATCCAGCGAATTTTCAGCCATATTTTAAATTCTATAATGATATCATTAATTTGCAAAGCTAAGCGATGAACCCCGGGTTTCATACTGCCCCTAGCAATAATAACTGGAACCGCCTGATTATCGGTCTTCCATTCGACCCTCGAATTTGCTATTTCAGGCGCAAAAACTTTTAGTCCATACAAAACAGCTAGTAGCTCTTTGTAAGTCGAGCTATTTCCCAAAACATCGGTCTGCCAAGAACAGTGAGCTACCTTCAGCCTTACCCCCTGTTTTGACAGCACTGCCGCCCCGGCTACATTACTGGCATCAGATTCGATTTGAAATACTTCCACAGCCTCTGGGTTACGTAACGAGCGCTCTCTCATTTTAAACAAATTGTCCTTCCAAAATTTTAAGTCTTCGCTCAATCCACGGTCCATAGCTTGCAAGTTGTCCCACAACTTGCAACTACCTACAAACCTGTACATATTCCGGGTTCTAAGTAGGGCAAAATTCCCCAAAATCGGTTCCAGCGAAATAATTAGCCCCGCCGCTTTAAGAACTGACCTAGCTGAAATCACATTCCCCGCCAGGCATCGTTCTAAAAAGGTAACTGTTTTTTCGAACTTTTTTGCAGGAATTGCGACAGAAAAATTGCCTCCATTAAAAATGATACCCAGGAACTCTAAACAGGTACTGGGTTTCAATACTGATTTTCCGATATTAACAACCCAACCTGCTTGGTGCAAGTCACCAACAATGCTTTTCACGGCCCAACCCAGTCTTTTTTCAGACTTATCCATAATTAAACAGTCGTCAAAGAAAAAAATTACGGTGATGCCTTTAGCCCTCCACTTCGCAATAAACGGTCGAAGCAGCTTGTTGAATATAAAGGGGGCACAAGAGACTCCAAAAGGTAAAACAGTAAACGTGAAAAAAGAGTCCTCTCCATTTAGATTCCATTGAAAACCAAGAAATTTTTGACTACTTTCATGAATATTAAGGTGATAGTACCCCGATTTTAAATCTAATTTACACAAAAAATAACCATCTCCAAACAGAGACAAAACAGCAGGTATGCCCTCCAGTTTAAACTTAAATTTGGCTACCCACTTATTAAAAATTGAGCAGTCCAGTATCAAACGCATTTTATTTGAACTTTTAACAGCCGAAAGGGGGTTGCAGCAGTGGACTTGATGACGCTGACACCTTTTGACAAAACCTTTTTCCAACAATTTTTATTTCTTCCGACACAAATTGGGAATAATGAAGAGAAGAGTTATTATTGGAAATGAAAATTCTAGGGACGGTACCTATAACCGGCAGCCTATAGCCCTCTCTCACTGCTGAAAGAAGAAGGGGGTCAGCAGTCAATTTTTCCCAAAACTTAAAAGATACTCGCAAACGGTCCTTAACTGCATTCAATTCACAAAGAGCTGTTTGCTGGATAAGGATAGAGTTATAATTCTTACCAGCCAGAGTTTCTGCTTCCTTGGGACTCACAAGGCAGCCAAATGATCGGCACTCATCACTGAGGAGGTGGTTCCTTATTTCCGGCATTCCGGGGACAGCTGCCGACGAAGTGTCCGAAGCCCCCACAGAGGAAACACACATCGCGGGGGGTAGGTGCTCTTTTTGGTCCGTAGAAGGGTTGCCGAGGGTTGGGGACCGCCGACCCTCGGCCACGGGAAAAGGGCTTGCCCGCATACCCGGACGGGCCTGGGGTAGAAGCACCAGTGGCGTTGAGGCCCAGTACCAGACTCTCCGTTTGGGACAGGTTCAGCTTCTTGGATTGTCCTAAGGCCTCCGCCACCCGATACCCAAGCTTATCCCCCAACACCACCGCCTTCCTCCGTTCCTGAAGCCCCTTCAGGACCTTGGAGACATTGTGAATGAGGGAGGGCATCTTGGAGCCAGCGTTTTTGTAACGCTTGGCTATTTTCTTCACTCGCCGCAAACGATCCTCCGATTTTTGCAGGAATTTTAGCTGTTCAAAATTTTGTGGGTAGCGCAGATCGCTCTTCCGCAGTTTCCGATCGTCCGAGTCAGAAGAGGACTGGCTTTTCGTTTTTGGTGAGGCAGCACGTTGAGAGTTATCAGAAGCTGATCGCCCCCGGCGATTTCTAGGCATTATTGGCAATTGGAGCTCACAGAAGGAAGAGTATGCTTGTGGACTATGAGTTTGCTCGTAACTGATTTTCACAGTTCTGACATACGTTATAAACCCCATTCAGCCTAATTTGCATATTTGCATCAATATGCAAATTAGTTTATGCTCTACAGTATGTCTTACGCGTAGCGCCTGCGCATAAACTGCCAATCGTGCTATAACTTACACAAATAATTTTGTGAGCGTCTCCCAATGCAAGGAACATGCCTATTTTGCATAAAAATGGAATTTTCCATAACATAGCTAAAAATCATTTTCAGTTATGTCATAACTGAGATTATAATTTCAGTTAAGCGTGTTTTACCTGAAAATATTTTCAGTTAACTGATTTAAATCAGTTTTTGGCGATAACTTCAGTAAAGTTACAGTTAAGCTAGCTGCTTTTGTCACTAAAATCAGTTAAAGTAAAAAGTTTAACTGCTGTGCAAAATGTGATCAGTTAAGTTATCAGTTAACTTTAACAGATTACTGGAATAAAAAAAGTAATCAGTTATCAGTTCACTGAAACAACCCTACCCCTAATCAACCCCCATCCTCCACAAAAGTGCTCAAAAACTAGCACAAATCGAAAAAATACTTAACTTTTTGGCTGCGGCTAAAAAAGTGCCCCACAAGTGAGTTTGAAATCTAAAACCGTAAAAAATTTTAATCTACTTTGGGAAATTAACAAAAAACCAAGGACCACCCACCCACCCTCTCCGCTAAGGGTCGGGCGCACTTCTCGCCGATTTGTTCCGTGTATCTTTGGTTGAAAAACCTTTGAAAATTTCCAAAAATGAAGTTTTTGTTTAGCCAGAAAGGAATAGTTTAGTTCATACTGAGTCTAGTCTCTAGTCAAGTACAAAATATTGTTTATCACACAAACAATTTGCTTACAGACAGGTATGTAACTTTATTACGCGGCGGCCTCAGCCGCCGCGTATATACTATAGTACAAACGGTCGATTTGCACGTATCGACTTTCACAGTGTAAAGTTACACTATACAATTAGGAGGTCGACAAAATACATTACATGTGTGGGTGTGTGTGCTCATGTTGTGTGTTTTAATGCAGGTACGTTTGTCCATAATACTGGCTGTCTGCATGTTATTGTAATCCAAGGCTAGCGTTGTGTGTCGGTAGACTGACGATCCAGCTGTAGAACATTTTACTTGGCGGCCGTCACATTGCACCAGTTTATTGCAACGCTGTTTCTTGACTATCGGTGCGTCAGAATAATAAATTGATGGACTTCAGATGACGTATTCAACCATGCCATGCTGTGGTCGATAATGTCATTGTGCTGTACATGCAACAATACAGGACTGATTCATGTTGGATAAGTATATAGACACGAACATTTTCTAATTTATAATAGAGCACAAATCAAAGTCAAGCATCTGCATATTGTCATAGATTAGGTATGTACATCAGAATACAGTTGGTTTGTAAATACAGTCAAACATTAACACGATAGCTGTGGATGAGCGACACCTCGGCTGACCTTGACGCGCAATTTTCGAAGCTAAAATATATGTATATGTACGTAATTTTGAATCACGAATTGGCCGGCAAAATTACCAGTGCACAAAGTGTACATAGGTCGACGTGAAGTAAACAATTGTTTTTGACCAGGACAGTAGCTCGAGTAAAAGCTAGGTAAACCAAGGCCTCATAAAGTTTTCTCACTGGAACGTTTTCAACCATTAGTGCTGACATTGCTGGCATAAAATTAGATTAACACTGAGTGGTCATGTTTAGTCGAAAACGTTGGCTTTAAAAAAATTCATGCCGCGTTTTATATTCGAAGAATATCCTCAGCAGTGCATGTCGCAACAAAATCTATCAAAATTAATTTAACCCTACTCGCAAAACGTGCTTGTTTTGACTATTATTAGGAATGTCGTATCTGCTCAAGATTCGATCCAGAAATACAACGCGGGGTGGCAGATGGAACAATACGAATATTTGGAAGCAAACAGCATTGTGAACGAGAAAGTGAATAGAAAATAAATACGAAAGAATACTCAAACCAGTTTTGCATTTATTACGCAAAACGGTACTTTTAAAGTTCACCGACATTCTTGCAATCAAAGGCTGAAAAAGTAGTGTCCACTTTTTTTGTTTACATCTGTGTTTAATGTAAGCCAAACTATAAAAAGTTTAATAGTACCAACAGGTCCTAAGTGAAACACCTTCAAGTGTTCATTCGATGCATTTGTTCCTTCCTTAAGGTGGTAGTGTCGCCAAAGCAGTTTTGCTCATAGGTTGCAAAAAGAGATCTTTTTGCTTTGAACTTGTACGTTCACTGAGAAACTAGTCCAATGCTATACTGTGTTAAATAACTACTGCCAGACAGTAGACTACCAATATCTACCAATATCTTGAACCAATCACCGATTGTAAGCCAGACATCACACAATAATGACATGAAAATTCAAAAAATTCAGCCAGATATCAGATTGGCTAGCTTGTGAAGCACACATAACGTGTCGACGCACGGTTTTTTGCCACAAATAAGAAAAAAGAAAAATGAAGGTTTGTTTTTCTTTTGATTTTAAAATAAGCGTCTAAATTTTTCACAATTTATCATTATTGCGGTGAGTACCTACTTCACTGTTTACGCACTGTTTTACAGTTCAAATAGGTATTAATCCACAACCACTCTAGCAATTTGCACTAAATTTTGTGTGCATAAACTACAACATATGTTCTTTTAGTCTATGTAAACAAACTAAACAAATAATTGTGACGAAAAAATCGAATGTGAATAGGTTTTTAAAACGTCATTTTTCCGACTTTGCAACCTGACTGCAAACAGTATACTGCATCAATTTTGATGAAACTTTGCGAAAATACTTTCCTCAACATATATTTTCAAAATATATAAAAAACGATGTCGTATCTCTTTCTGAAAATGTTTTATAGTTACGCAAAATCGACTGCTTTCGCGACACTTCCCCCTTAAGGGGGTAGTGTCGCGAAAGCAGTCGATTTTGCGCGACTATATAACTTTTTTAGTGAAAGATAGGTCATTGTTTTTTATATATTCTGAAAATATATTTCAAGGCAAATATTTTTGCCAAGTTTCAGCAAAATTAGTGCCGCATACAGTTAGCACTGCAGTCGCAAAGTCGGAAAAATGACGTTTTGAAAACCTATTCACATTCCATATTTTCGTCACATTTATCAGTTTTTCAGTTCAAGTTACTTACAAGAACAAAAAGCACATATGCTCTAGTTTATGCACACAAAATTTAGTGCAAATTGATTGAGTGGTTGCGGAGTAATACCTGTTTAAACTGTAAAACTGTGCGTAAACTGGGAAGTACTCACAGCAATAATGATAAATTGTGAAAAATTTAGACACATTTATTTTAAAATCAAAAGAAAAACGAACCTTTATTTTTTTATTTTTTTATTTTTGGCAAAAAATTGTGCGTTAAGACATTACATGTACTTCACAAGCTGGCCAATCTGATATCTGGCTTGATTTTTTGAACTTTTATGTCTCTATTGTGTAATGTCTGGCTCACAAATGGTGATTGGTTCAAAATATTGGTAAATATTGGTAGTCTAGTGTCTGGCAGTATTTATTTGACACCATATGGTATTTCACTAGTTTCTCAGAGAACGTACAGTTTCAAAGCAAAAAGCTCTCTTATTGCAACCTATGAGCAAAACTGCTTTGGCGACACTACCACCTTAATTCATTCTTTCATTCATTCAATCACGAAAATCATTTCAACACTAAATATTTTGGATAAACACCTGTCGATATTGTTCTTGTACATATAGCATCACCCAAAGAGAGCACTGATGAAATATGTGAAATCATCTTAAATCTTACACGAAAAAGTTTATGTTTAGATTCCGGCTGCCCAGCACCTCCAGCTCTAACGTTCTTCAAACTCACATTTGACGGGTAACTGTTAATTAAGTTTTTGATAAATGAGTTATGGCACTGGTTGGCGTGCTATAAGTAAGTTATACGCATGTTTCTGTGAAACTCCGAGTGCATAAGCAGGAGTGAGCGAAGCGCACGAGTGCACCTGCACGAGGGTTGCACACATGCGTATCAATTACTTTTAGCATAACAAACAGTGCTATGAGTCACTAGTATGGTTTTGAATATCTACGTACAATTTTCAGTGATTTTTAAAAAATTTAAAGACTGGTGGGGATCGAACCCACAATACACTAAATTCCAGTCAGACTAGTGCGTTGGAACGCATTGGACTAGTGCGTTGGAAGGAGAATTAGTGCTATGGGTTATTTAATTAGTGCTAAGATGCGTCTGTTTAGTGCTCAGGCGAATCTGCTTAGTGCTAGGGTGTGTCTTAGGCTCGATCTATACTTTCAGCCGTATGTCCGGCAAAATTACGAAAAAGTCACTCCACTAATTGTATATAAGATCAGATTCTGACTCTTCTTCTCGTAAATTGCGTGATTCTTTTTGTAAATTAAGGGGGTAGTGTCGCGAAAGCAGTCGATTTTGCGCGACTATAAAACTTTTTCAGTGACAGATAGGTCATTGTTCTTTATATATTCCAAAAATATGTTTCTAGGCAAATCTTTTTACCAAGTTTCAGAAAAATTGATGCAGCACACAGTTAGCAGTGCAGTCGCAAATTCGGAAAAATGACGTTTTGAAAACCTATTCACATTCGTTAATTTCGTCACAATTAAAAAACTTTTTGTTTAGATTTTTTACACAAAGTAAAAGCACATATACTCTAGATTATGCACACAAAATTTAGTGCAAATTGCTTGAGTGGTTGCGGAGTAATACCTGTTTGAACTGTGAAACTGTGCGTAAACTGTGAAGTACTCACAGCAATAATGACAAAATGTGAAAAATTTAGACGCTTATTTTGAAATCAAAAGAAAAGCGAACCTTCATTTTTCATTTTTCTTATTTGTGGCAAAAAATTGTGCGTCTGTAACGCGCAGGGTTCGCAAATAAGTCACAGGCGCAAGGATAATTCGGTTACTGCAGGCTCGCCAGATCTCAGGACCATACGCGCAAGGAATGCAGTTAAAATAATCGATTTACTAGGCATAAAATTAATAAAGACACGATAAATCAGGTAAGTCAAATTTAGCGCCAATCATTCTGCTGTAAAATCTGAATCAAATGGGTTAAAACCCAGGCTAAGAACCTCAAGCTGGAGGGGGCTACCCCTCCCAGGTTCTTAGCCTGCGTTTCAACCACCTTTCTTACCCACCCACATAGTACAGTAAACTTATTAAACATTGAACTTCCAATGAACTGGCCACTAAACTGTAGATTTGTGACCCCCAAACTACTAACTAAGTAATTAATCATTGAACGTATATTTTCGAGAAATTTCTCCGTCTAAACTCTTATCGCCCAAAACTTGCAGACTTGAAGGTCTTGACTTGAATAGAGGGTGCGTGGTAATTAGCAGTTTACATTCTTCCCCCCCCTGCAACCAATTCGACGCCTCGGCGAATAAATGGCCACTATTTGGTTGGAAGCGCAGCAATTACAAACTCTTACAAACGCAAACAACAGTATAACAGTATAATTTAAAATTCACTGCAATGTATATAATCAGTATAATGGAATAATGGGCGTAATTGTGGTCATATAGCGAGGTTAATGCAAATACAAAAACTCTGAAGTACTCCGAACTGAAGGTGAATACTGGGGAGTAAGATTATATGTGGTTATTACTACTATTCGAAACATCCGATGCTTGTTTGGTGCACGATTAGTGGATTTCAGAAATTTCTTCTTTTTTTACCATTTAGTTCCAGTACTCGCTTAAAGTTCACGAGAACAAATAAACAGGCAATTTAAAGTTACTGAATATTGGCACACACTATACAGCAGTACACAGTTAGTTCAACCATTCTGTTAGCAACACTTCTGATGTTAAATATTAGTATGGGTAGAAACAGTTTCTAGAAGAATTTCTAGCAAACGGTTAGATCCATGGGCGTTAAGGTGCAAATCAAATTTACTAGTTGAAATTTCTCGAAAGTACTTGGTTTTCTTGAATTTCGTAAACAAAGGTAAAAGGAAAACCTTTTTGTCATTAAAATCGTTATTTATCAGTTTACGCAATTCTTTGTTAACTCCGCAAAGTGTTCGTTGAATGCGAGATTGCTTACGAGCGTTGACATGATTGTCGTTGAATCGTGGTAGAATTTCGCCAACAAATATGGCTGTATTAGGAATTTCCATCGCTAGTCGTTTTATTCCGGTTTTGAACTGACGTACCACTTTCCGGCAATTTTTGGATTTTAAGCCCCCACCAGGCTCACGAACATTTCTACTCCTCCCTAGGTTGTTGGTTCCCCCAATAACAAAACAAATTTCAGTAACTGAGTCTATGCTGAGGATTCTCGCGAGTTTGAAAAGCATCTGGATTGTTGCTCCAGGTAGGAATATTTTCTGTATACAAGGGTGGTGTGGAATGTGCCTGCCTTGGGAGTCCATAATGAGCAAAATTCGCCTACTTTCCTGGCTACTGCGATGACGCAAACTGTTTCGCAGCTCCATTAAAAGTCGTCCTAAATGGTTTTGACCTACAAAAATCGGTTGTCTTTGACGTTCGATTTCCCACCGCTGAAGCCCTGCTGCCCAAAACCGGTCTTGCGTAGCTTCTGCTAAAACGCTAGAGCCAGTGTCAATCAAATACTCTTTTAACGGAGCGTTCACAGCAAATTTTCGAAATAAAATACTTGCCATAACTTTTAGCTTTATCCAGTCCCATTTAGGTTTAGAATGTTTAATGGAGTGACTGATTCGTTTGCATGAGACTGCATCTGTGGCTGATAATATACGTTTTGCAGTTTCGTCATCTTCGAAAAAAAACGCTTTAAAGTACTGATAGAGTTGTTCTGACGAATGGAATGTTCGGCCGAGACAAGTTATCTCTATTGGGAAGAAGTTTGACAAAAAGTTGTTCCTTCCTTGAAACGGGATTACGTTGCGGCGATGTCTCATTTCGGCGAAACCTAAACAATTTAAAAAAAAATTTTGTCCGAATTCAGATAGTTTACTAGCTGAGCTATGCCTCAAAACTTTATCTTAGTAAATTTTTCCTCTGAAATTTTGACGTATGAAATAAAACTTTCGACGTTAGCGTTGCAGGTTACAGCGCAGTATGCTCTTAGTTTGATAAGTTCGATTTGCAATGATCAATTAAACTAAAATTAAAACAAGAAGACACCAAAGCAACAAATCAATTCAGTTTTCATGCCATATAAAACGAAAAAAATAAGAGGAAAAATTTTCTATCTAGTGTCTACAAAAAGGATACACGCAAGGTTCAAACAATTTTTTTTTTTTGAGCTGCATAAATTCAGTAATTTTTACTCCTTTTTTTTAAAATACATGTAAACGAGATTGCGTTTCACAGTGATAACAAAGGCACTCAGGATAGTGCAAGTCAACCACTTAGTAGCAACACGTTTACGCTAGTCTCAGACTTGTTTGTTTTCTCCAAGTCATGAAAATGTTATGCAGTTCGATCAGTTACTACAATTCGGAGTTAAGCAGACAGCATGCGTACTAGAACATTTCGTAATACGACAGAAAACTTCACTAAACATATAAACACAAAAACAAAAACAGTACACATAAAAACGAAAAAAATAACAAGCAAGCACAAACATGCAAAACAAAAGCAAATTAGATCCGCATCAGACAAAATACAACAAGGTAACAAAACAAAATGAAAAACAAACAGGCACAAACCGTACAAAAAAACGCGTACAAAACAGAGACAAAGGGTTTCCAAAAATGAAGGCACAAAAGGTTATAAGCACATAATAAAATGGTTTTGCAAGCATAACTAAGTAATCAATAAATACTAGAAAATAAATGGCTATGTAAAAACTAGTGCTGCAGGGTAAAACAGTGGTATTTTCCTTTAAAGCAAATTGACAACTTGAAATCGGCCACAGAGGCGCCCAGTGTGGCGCAAGTATGCCGCTTTTTTTTATGTTAGTTTGCTGTTGATACGGCACTGTTTTAGCCTGCTTATTTGGTCCCTTTGTATAGCGAAAGGTTGGGTGCATCGGAAGTGGGTTAACTGCCAACATGGTACTAGCGAAAAGGTTAGCTACAGCAAAGGCACCCAGCATGGCGCAAGCTATACTCTGTACTCCTCGCAAATACTGTCAACAACTTAAGCCCTTGGCACCCAATCCTTTCGCTAAGACATTGTCTTGCTGATGCTATCTTAAATTTTTTTTTTTTTTTACATTTTTTTGTTATTTTGCATTTTTTTTTAATCGTTTTTTTTCGTTTTTTTTTTAATGCTACCAGATACAAAAACTAAACACTATTACATACGTTTCCAATTAGGTGGTCAAAATTCGGCGCTTGCCGTCGATTCTTCTTCAGAAGAGCTGTATGGACTGGCGGCGCTTTGTGTAGTTCCTGCTGACGTATTTTCACCTGACAATTCCGGTAAATAGGATCCATGGAATGGAATGACTTTATTCTTATGTACAGGTCTTGTTTTTGCTGTCCTGTCGCTCATGTGCCGTACGTAAAGAGTGGTACCCCGTTCGCGGACTATTCGGAAAGGTCCATCCCAAAGTGGTTGTAATTTATTCCTTCGCTCGCGTTTAACAAATAACAGGCCGCCCCATCCTTGGTTTTGTGGGTTAGCTGACTTATTGTACTGGGCGGCGTAGTGCTGTTGCGCCTCACTAATGTTTGTCTGAGCCAAAGCCCATGCTTCAGTGAGTGTTCCTGTAATGGAAACAGTATAATTCTGCGTGGCTACCGATATATCTTCGTTTCTCCAGATTGTCGAAGGCAGGCGCGGATCCCGCCCGTGCATTAAGTAGAAGGGGCTATCTCCAGTTGAGTCATTTACAGTCGATCGATAAGCAAATAAGGCCGGTTTTAGATAGTCCTCCCACTCCCGATCGTGATCAATCAATTTACTAAGCATGTCTACAATTGTGCGATTAAATCGTTCGACCATGCCATTGCATTGGGGTCTGTACGGTGTCGTATATATTTTGCGGATTTGCATAATACGACAAAGTTCCTGTGTGATCTCAGCAACAAAGCATGGCCCTCGATCTGACAATAGTTCGACTGGTGCACCGTGTCTGCATATAATTTCTTCAAACAATAGATTGGCTATGGTAATCGCCTGCTGATCAGCGGTAGCGAACGCTTCCGGCCATTTCGTGAAATAATCAACAAAGATGACGATGAATCGATTGTTACCTTTGGTCGAATCTGGTAATGGCCCCAGGACGTCCACCCCCAAACGCTGAAACGGGAACTCTGCTGGAATTGGTTGTAGTAACTCTCGATGAGCAGGCGCTAGAACTTTCCGTTGCAGACATCTATTGCACCGCCTACACATCTTCTCAATATCACTATACATTCCAGGCCAGTAGTATTGTTCTTGAATTCTTCTAAACGTTTTCTTGAACGCAAAATGACCGGTTAATGCGTTGTTGTGACACTCCAAAAAGACTTGTTTGCGATAGGCTTGAGGTACAGCTATTTGTTTCCAAAAGTCCTGTGCGCGACGTCCATGGTGTTGTAGATGGTACAGAATCATGTTTTGAACGACGTATGAGGAAGCCTCCGCTACAATACGTTTTGCCAAAACTGGTTCATCGGGTACGTGCCCGTGGATTAAATAATTTCGTATTTCTTTGAATGGAGAATCTTCCTGTTGTGCCACACTCAAGCTGTTATCGATCGTCATAGCTACAAAGCCCACTGGATATCGTGATAGTGCATCAGCATTAGCATTTTGTTTGCCTGGTCTATGCACTATTTGGAAGTTGTATACCGATAGTTTAATAGCCCATCTTCGTAACCTTTCTGAGTCATGTTCTGTTTCGAGCAACCATTTGAGAGCAGCGTGATCGGTAATTACTGTAAATTCGTATCCGTAGACATAGTGATGGAACATTTTGATGGCATAAACCACTCCGAGAGCTTCGAGTTCTGTTATAGCGTAGTTTTTCTCACTTTTGCGCAGAAGTCGACTCGCATAAGTCACTGGTCGTTCTCCAGATAAATCACGTTGAGATAATACAGCCCCGAGCCCAGATTTTGAAGCATCTGTGTGAACGATGAAAGGGATACTGGTGTCCGGGTATCGTAGAATAGGAGGGTGACATAAGGCTTCTTTCAGAGTGACAAATGCAACTTCATGCCTATCTTCCCACCGAAACGAAGTTTTCTGGGCCGTAAGCTCATGCAGTGGCTTAGCTTTAGATGCAAAATCCCTTATAAACTTTCTGTAGTATCCAGCCAGTCCCAAAAAGGCTCGAACATCGGTTTGGCTAGAGGGCTTAGGGAATGATGTTATAGCTTCAATTTTTGCTGGATCTGGTTCAATTCCTTTGACAGACACTACATGACCAAGAAAGTTTATTTTCTTGGAAGCAAACGTGCATTTCTTTGGTTTCAACTTCAAACCCGCTTCTCGCAGTCGTAGAAATACTTTTCCAAGATCTTTCAGGTGCTCATCAAAGGATTTTGAAAAAATTATGATGTCATCCAAATACACTAGGCAGGCATCCCACTGTAGCCCAGATAGCACGATGTCCATGAGACGCTGAAAGGTGGGTGGTGCATTCGTTAGACCCATGGGCACTACATTAAATTCAAAAAGTCCTACATGTGTGATGAAGGCTGTCTTTTCTTTTGAGGACTCACTCAATGGTACTTGCCAGAATCCAGAATTTAAATCAAGAGTTGAAAAATACGCGTTTCCGCCACCTAATGCTTGTAATGCTTCGTCGATCCGAGGTAGCGGGTAAACGTCCCGCTTTGTGACAGCATTGAGACGCCGGTAGTCAACGCAAAAGCGATCTGTACCGTCCTTTTTGCTCACAAGAACAATCGGACTACTAAACGGAGATCGACTAGGTCTAATTAGGTTGTTCTTTGTCAGGCGGTCGATATGCTGCTCTACAACAGCTCGCTTCGATAATGGCAAACGATACGGTTGTCGTCTAAACGGCTTTTCTTCGCCTATATCTATAGTATGTTCCAAAATGTGAGTACATCCGAGGTCTGTATCCGATGTTGAAAAAATATCACTATAGTTCAATATTAGCTGTTGTAACTTCTTAAGATCGGTGTCATTGATCTGCGACTTCGAAAAGTCGAAGCCGGATGTTGTGATCTCGAATGGTGAGCATGCGGTCGCCGCCACAAATGGAGACCTGTGCTGTGGGCTTTTATGGGTAAATGAGATAATAGCGCAGAGCCCTTCTCCTTGCGTCAGAAGCTGCAAAGTTCCGAGATGCTCGTTTCTTTTCAAGTGCACGTTTCGATTGCTCGCGTTTAGAAAACGCACTGGTATGTTCCTTTCATCCGCGTTCGTGATCATTCGTCCGATACGCAACCCGCTTTTAAAGCGCTTGGCCGGTTCCAATAGAATTACACCTTCAGAGCTAGGTAGCATTGGTGACCATGGAACCATAACAACTACCTCCGTTCGTGCCGGAATATAGGTATCTTTATCTAAGCGCAGTGTATAACTGCCACCGTTAGAATTAGAGGCTAAGGTTGTTTCCGCGCTCCCCAACTGTACCAAACCAGTAACGAAATTGATCAGCAGTGTTCCTAAACGGCTCAATAGATCTGCGCCCAGTATGCAGGATACGGGAGCGTCAGTGACAACATAGCAAGGATGCTTGAATTTTGTTTCTCCAATTTCAAACGTGGGATAGATTAACCCAGTAAGCTGTAGTTGATGCCCTGTCATTGAGCTAATCTTAGGTACTGCCGTATCTGACAAAGCCAAATGGGTGCAGCCGCTAAAATGTCGCTGGTAAGCATGCTCTGTTAACAAAGTAATGGACGCGCCGGTGTCTATTAGGGCCGGTACAGCGATACCATCTATTACGGCCATGACTGTCAGTGCTTGGTACGGTTCTAATGCCAAGGCTCTACCATCGAGGATGTGAGGCTGCCGTCGAGAAATTTGCGACACAATCGTCGAAAGTAGCATCAGTTTTGTCCAGGAGCACAGGGTAATAGCTGACAGCCAGTGCCCACTGAGCAGTGTATACAACAGCATTGATGACCATTGTATCGAGCGTGAATGTTTGACCAACTTACGCCGATTCCGACTGCGCCTGCGTGGACTTCGACTTCTGGTCCGCGGCTCCAATGCGACGCTGTCTGATTCACTGCTCTCTTGGTGCATTTCTGTCGCTGGTGGTTCCGAAAAGCGTGTTTCTTGATACCCGCTATTGTTTCGGCTCCGACTTCTAAACGTTACTCTAGGTAACTGTTGGGAGGTCCGTCGATTGTTATGCCGACAGCTGTTGTTTCTTTGTCGTCTCTTTTGGCAGCAAAGACATGTCAGCACTACACATATCAGCGCGATAACTATGCTAACACAAAGGTATAGAAATCCAAAATGCATCTTACCACTAATACCCAAACTCAAAAAGTCCAATTCTGCTTCGACAGCTTTTTGAGTGTCGTTTCCGGCGGCGTAATGGTGCTGCTTGTAAGAATCAAAATCAGCCCAATCAAGTGGTGGTATTCCAACAAAAACACTGGTTGGTAACGGTTCTATACGGCCCGACACAACGTTAATTGTTTGGGTTTGTCGCAGCGTATTAGTCACAATTTGGTCACCGACCGTGATGATGGTGTAGTCCCGATGTGGTATCCATAAAACGCCATGCTTCGGGACTGGAATTCTTGATCCTGCAGTGTGATGGGGTAAGCTACTTGCATTGCTCACCACTACCGTTAGTTCACTCGTTTTAATCAATAGCCCACTTGTGGTCACTGTAACGACGGTTTCGTTGTTGTATTTGCGTACATCTTTTTGAGGGCAGTAGAACAGTCGATCTATATTCGATGAATTGCTCAAACAATGCGCCAGTGAGTTGTGCCATGGAAGCATAGCATCCGGTGAGCATAACCACAGTCCAGAAGATTTCCGACATCTTTGCTCCTCGATCTTAGTGTAAAGGTAGTCTTGGCTGGAAGGATTTCTAGATACAGTCAGCAGAGGCGGTACTCGCAGTCGAAGGGTCACATGATTAATGTTCGGCGCTGGTTGTCTTTCTATCCAACCGACATTGTGTACCCCATACAAAGGACTTACGTCTTCGATTCGTATAATTGGGATTTCTAGTAAGAAGGCAAAAGTGAGCGTTGTAAGGTCAACACGTACTGGATAAACTGTAGCTAGTTGGTATGCCAACGACGGTTCTTTGAGAATCAAACTGTCAGTGAATTCTGGTGCAAGTTGAAGCAGGCTTTTCAGTTTGGGAACATTCATCATGGCTGGAGACAATCTGCCTGTCGTTGCCGCTTGAACCACAGCGTTTACTAAATCAAGTAGAGCTGACTGGACCATGTGGAAGGCCAATGCTTCAGATAGCTCCAAATTCCGCCTGGTGAAGGTACAATCCATCAAATTTAGAGTAGAGTGTAAACTTTCCACGGAGTGATGTAGCATGGTGTACAGCTTATGCTGCGCCACGAGTGTTTCCTGTAGTGCTTGCGTTCGCAAACGGCTTTGGTGCTGGAGCAGGTAAACAGCATCATGTAGAGCATTCACTTCGCCCCCGAGCTTCCCAAGGTAAATACTGTTGGCTATGCCGAGTCCAGCCCCACCTAGACCCAGAATTCCTGCAGCCAATACTCCCAGTTGTCGCCGTTCTCTTTGCGGTGGCGACTGGCACAAGTCTGGCGTTCGGCCACATATGCCCCCAAGAAGGTCCGAGTAATATGCTGTATCTAAGAGACCAGTATATGCTTCAGCTGTTGACTGCATCACTTCCTTGAGGCGCCAGTATACTGGATGCAGTTTGC
Organism: Trissonchulus sp. WLG1_4; assembly: GCA_030248245.1. Taxonomy (NCBI): domain Eukaryota; kingdom Metazoa; phylum Nematoda; class Enoplea; order Enoplida; family Ironidae; genus Trissonchulus; species Trissonchulus sp. WLG1_4. The sequence goes on from JASANF010017259.1 coordinate 47,288, forward strand.
ACTTCTCACTCATAGCTTCAGTGTCCGCTGTTGATTCAGTGGACTGCAAAGACGATATATTCGTATGCAACAGCACTGGAAAATATCGCACATTGTTTTGGGTTAAAACAAGACCCTCTGGTTCGAACACTAAGCCGACGCCGCTATGGATGATGGTCCCAATTCGCCGTAATTCTCCAGCTAACATATCCGGAGATTCATGCGCCAGTGCAACTGGAAACAGCAAACATGCCATAACTAGCATCATCAGGGTAAACTGTTGGAATCCTGTCTTTTTGTTTGGTCCGTCACAGACTTTCGTTATTCCGCTTTGTCGCATCGGCAAGTTGGACACCCCGTCGCATTGTGTTCCTTTGTCGGTTTTGGTCGTTGTATTTTTGTGATTCTGTTTTTTGTTAAAGTCGACAGTTATTCCAGCGGCTTGCAGGTCGTTGCGTTCCAACAGTCGTCGATTTTGTTCCCTTAAAACTTCTATTTCGTGGCTATTTACATCTTGAGCCACATGTAGCTCGCTGGCATCGTACTGTTCTGGTCTGATCCTGGGTGGATTGATGTAGTTGTTGCCTTCACTATATCCACTCGTTATAGTTCCTCTGCTGCTCGAGCTATTGTTTTCAGCCAATCGGTTACAGCTATAGGATGGGGACTGAGTGTTGTGACAATAAAAATTCCCAGCTCCAGCATAAGCGTGAAATTGCCGCCCCGTCGGCTGAGACGGTCGGTTTGGACGGAAAGTAGGCCTGGCGGGTGCCCGTCTGGGCCCAAACCTGCTGTGATTCTGGTTAGGACAGTTTGGCCGAACATGACCTGGTTGCCCGCAACTGTAGCAAAAGGGTGGCCGTTGAGGCAATGGGGTACTTCTTGGGGTGAAGACTCGCTGTTGCTGATATGCAGGATGGAATTGACCTGTGCGACCACCTACATTGCGTCCAGCAGGTAAGCTAGTGGACACTGGACTGCAAGCCGAATTTTGAGCTGAAGAGAAATTATTACTAATAGTCTGCTTAAGCTGTTCTACCGAATCTTGGAATAACGTAGTCATGCGCTTTTCTAGCTTTTCTAGGTCATCGTGATTTACCGTACTTGAGTTTTCCCGTCTGTAGCTACCGGCGGCGTAAGCACCCGGCCTGGCATGTTGACTCCTGTGGTGCCCTCTGTGTTCGTAATGACCCCGCTGTTCAAATTCTCTGCGTACCGTTCCAGGAATGCCACGATTCAACCACGGGGCAGAATGGTATAACAGATGATCGCGGACTTCTTGTGCTCTGGCTCTAGTTACGGCCTCTTCAAAGGTTGAGGGTGGCTGCGGTGACGTTACAAATTGATACAAGCGCGGCAGCAAGCCGTGCAGAAAATGCTTTCTCAAAAGTATATCCTGCGCAGTAGTATTCACGTCGCCGAACACGTCCTGAACTAACCTTTGTACCTCAAAGGCATAGTCCGTGACGGGTTCAGCTTCACCTTGCCTTCTAGTCATTAACAAATCAGCTTCTAAGTCTGCAGTAAATTCCGACGAAAATTGCCTTCGTAAGGCGATGACTAGCCTATTGTAATCGTTCCTATCTTCTGCCGAAAGGCCGTTATAAACAATCTCCGCTGCCCCCCTTAGATAAGAGGGCAAGATTGCTGCTTTTCGTTCATCACTATGAACCCTATTAGCTGCGACATATCTTTCAAAAGTACATAACCAGGAATCAAACCTCTCACCAGGTCGGCCTGCAAAGGAGCCGGGAGATAGGCCAAACCCCGAACCGCGCTCATTGTGTGCGGTCGTGTTAGGCTGAGCTTCCATCGTATAACAGTACTAGTTTTTCGCTTTACTATCAATTCACTAATTATAGGTCCAAATACAAAATTTCGTTCGCTTTAAATAGACAAATGATAAATAGCTCACTAACTAACTATCTGCCAAAGCCTATTTTATACTCAACTCAAACAGTCTTCACTAAGTGTACAGTCCTCCCGCAGTAATTTAGGTGTGGCACAAACCGTTCATATATCAAAAGATTTTAATCTGAGTCAATCAATACTAGTTGGCTGATGGCTGATAGTAAGACACCCACTAGGTTAGACTCAGCCGGTAAAATGTTAACAGTTGCTAGTTTACGTACTATAGACAGTAAAATTTCGAAGTCGTTAACTATTACATATAATGAGTAAAGAATACGGCAAAGCACTGTGAAGTTCAATCTAAGCAAAAAAAAATATCGTGACGTGACAGTTCAGAATCACTAGAACAGCTAAATTACATTTTTCAGTAGCTCGTTTATACAGTTACTCTGCTCAGTAACTCGTTTCTACAACTACGTATTCTGACTTAACTGCCAAAACGGTAAAACACTAAATCAAACCGTTAAAATTAGACGTGCGTGCCGGTTAACCGGTTGACTAAACTATTAACAATTAATCGGCCGCCAAATTACAGAACAATCAGATTATTTTGTATCAGTATTAATATACGCAAAGCTGTAACCAAGCAGCCGTCCAATTGCAATCAATAGTAAACATGCATGTAGCCCCGAACATACCGAACACCGCATATACACCGAGAAATACAAAAAAATGCTAACGCTAATACTTCAATAAAAAAAAAGAAGGGTAACATTACTACCACATACTACTTGAACGTATCTATCTAGACTAAGCCGTCAGTTTCCGCCCCCACTGTTACTTGAATACAGGATTCTTCCGCGCGTTGTTGATATGGGCAGACTGGCCGTGGCCGACGATGCTTTCCCGCTGATTGTTGCACCGTCAAGGATCTGAACCGCTGGCCGGGAGTTGTCGTACACCGTCCACTGGCTAGAGAACTGTCGATGGCCTGGCCGCCGATTCTCCAGATCGAACGGCACCCTACTCGCAGCGCCAACTACGTGTAACGCGCAGGGTTCGCAAATAAGTCACAGGCGCAAGGATAATTCGGTTACTGCAGGCTCGCCAGATCTCAGGACCATACGCGCAAGGAATGCAGTTAAAATAATCGATTTACTAGGCATAAAATTAATAAAGACACGATAAATCAGGTAAGTCAAATTTAGCGCCAATCATTCTGCTGTAAAATCTGAATCAAATGGGTTAAAACCCAGGCTAAGAACCTCAAGCTGGAGGGGGCTACCCCTCCCAGGTTCTTAGCCTGCGTTTCAACCACCTTTCTTACCCACCCACATAGTACAGTAAACTTATTAAACATTGAACTTCCAATGAACTGGCCACTAAACTGTAGATTTGTGACCCCCAAACTACTAACTAAGTAATTAATCATTGAACGTATATTTTCGAGAAATTTCTCCGTCTAAACTCTTATCGCCCAAAACTTGCAGACTTGAAGGTCTTGACTTGAATAGAGGGTGCGTGGTAATTAGCAGTTTACACGTCAAAACATTACACGTACTTCACAAGCTGGCCAATCTGATATCTGGCTTGATTTTTTGAACTTTTACGTCTCTATTGTGTGACGTCTGGCTCACAAATGGTGATTGGTTAAAAATATTGGTAGATATTGGTAGTCTAGTGTCTGGCAGTTTTTATTTGGCACCAAATGGCATTTCACTAGTTTCTCAGTGAACGTACAATTTCAAAACAAAAAGTTCTCATTTTGCAGCCTTTGAGCAAAACTGCTTTGGCGACACTACCACCTTAACCGAGTGAACGGACATGCGACTGTAAGTATGAATCGAGCCTTATTAGTGCTAGGCTGAATCAATCACTAGGGTGAAGCAAAAACTTCCAAGAAATGGATTAAAAGTGTTGGGGTAAAAATCAACCATGGAATTATAAGAGATTAGATTCATCAACAACCTCCAACACATAAAGTATATGTTTAGTTACCTGCCATAATATGATCGACATAATACTATATTGAAAATTTTTCACGTTTAGTTGCGATGACAATTGTGAACTCAGCGATTGTGCCTGTGAGCCAACCTGTGAGAATCCACAACCCAGCTGCCCTCCTTCTACGTGCAATACTGCGTGCGTTTGCCGCAAGGGCTTGTTGCGCAAAGGAGAACAGTGTGTTTTGCCACGTCAATGCAATGGTTAGCATTTTTCCTGTTGTGCCACAGCACAACAGGTGTTGTGCCACAGCACAACAGGTCTTTAATTTTGATTTTGGCGGTATAACACTAAACTGTGCAAGAATTGCGTCTGTCTGCATGTTTAACATCAGCTCGTGTGTGTATGTGCGTGTGTCACCTAGATTTACAGTGTATTTGTCGCTTTATTCTGTGCAGCTTCCTTAAGTTAATCGACTGTATTCTGCTAGAAGACCAAAATGTCAGCGTCAGGTAAAAAACATTCAAAAAAAGCTGCCGGAGTGGAGTCGAACCACCAACCTTCCATTTACGGATCGGACGCCTTACCAACTGAGCCAACCGGCCACATACAAACAGTTGCTGCCAAGCGGATTCAACTAAAATGTAAAACGTTGCTAATAGTCAGTCTGACGTCTGACTGAACATAAAAACGAGCTTCAGCTTCAATTTAAGTACAATAAACTTAAATTCAAGTCTATAATCTCATGCGTTTAAGGGGGTAGTGTCGCGAAAGCAGTCGATTTTGCCCGACTGTAAAACTTTTACAGTGAAAGATAGGTCATTGTTCTTTATATATTCTGAAAATATGATTTAAGGCAAATGTTTTTGCCAAGTTTCAGAAAAATTGATGCAGTATACAGTTAGCAGTGAAGTCGCAAAGTCGGAAAAATGACGTTTTGAAAACCTATTCACATTCGATAATTTCGTCACAATTAAAAAACTTTTTGTTTGGATTCTTTACACAAAGTAAAAGCACATAAGCTCTAGTTTATGCACACAAAATTTAGTGCAAATTGCTTGAGTGGTTGTGGAGTAATGCCTCTTTGAACTGTGAAACTGTGCGTAACCTGTAAAGTACTCACAGCAATAATGATAAATGTTCCAGTAAAACACAGTTGCTAGTGGTTTTTAACATTTCAAATGCATCACATACGTGTAAATGCACTGGTTTGTGAACGCATTTCCATGAAAATCTCTTTTTCTTACTTAAAATGCTCAACAATTTTCAAAATTTTTCATGTGATATATACATCAAATTGAAGGAAATTTATTTCTGAACAACTTTTGTTCTTACGTTGCATGTTTGTGTGTGCGCGTTTCAAAATAATCGCCAAAACCCACAATTCAGGGGCCGTATCACAGGAAGAATGTGTTTGAATGTTTTTAACATGTTTTTTGCACTTTCGATTAACATGCTTTTAACATGTTTTTAACCGATTTTAACATGTTATTAATATGGTTTTAACATCTTTTAACATGTTTTTTGAATAGTGTTAAAAACATGTTAAAAATTTTAACATCAATTTAACACGTTTTTCGCATTAAATTTGCAAAAATTTAACATATTTTTAACATGTGTTAAGTTGGCTAATTAAGCTAAAGTGGTTAAGGTCCTGAAATGTGGGTTTTGGCCATTATTTTGAAAACGCGCAAACATAAACATGCATTGTAAGAACAAAAGTTGTTCAGAAGTGAATTTCTTTTAATTTGATGTACATATCACATAAAAAAATTTTGAAATTTTTTGAGCAAATTTCAGCAAGAAAAATAGATTTTCACGGAAATGTCTTTACAAGCCAGTGCATTTACACGTATGTAAAAAAATTCGAAAGGCTGAAAAACACTAGCAGTTGTGTTTTACTGCAACATACTTAAATTTTTTTGATATTTTATTGAGTGTGGTATAATTTTTTGAGAACTAACGCAATATTTTCTGCATGAGACTGAAATATAGTGCGTGTGAATACAAACGCAAATTTTCGGCTTACGATTTTTAAAAATTGGCTACACAAAAAAAGTTAAAATTTGTCATATAAATGCACCTTGTCGTCTTCGAGCAAAAAAAAATTGATTTTGAGCAAATCGATAGTATTTAAAAAATTTGGTCAAATTTACGTTATTCAAAAATCGCGATTTCAGTGTTTTTCAATGTATCAATCAACTTCATCAAATATTACATTTGGCGACCGCTCGATCACGTTAAGGCGAGCAAAATGAGCTATTGACAGCGCAAAAGCTAGTTACCTGTAAAGAGAAATCGCAAACCGAAATCCCACTCACGTTTGCTCTACAGTGAATGCTATTTTGTATCAATGAACTTCATTTTCTGTGTTTAGGCATACTTTTACACCAGCTTGTCATTGTGTATTTAAAATTGGCCCCAGACTGCTGTTTTTCGAAAAGTCACATTTCAGGAGCGCCAACTTAAAAACATGCTAAAAGTATGCTAAAAAGTTTAGCATAATTTTAACATGTTTTTTGCATCTTTTTCGCATATTCTAAAAAGATACGAAAAAGATGTTAAATCTATGCTAAAAGTTTAGCATAAATTTAACATGTTTTTAACACATGTTAAAAATATGTTAAATTTGTGCAAATTTAATGCGAAAAACGTGTTAAATTGATGTTAAAATTTTTTAACATGTTTTTAACACTATTCAAAAAAACATGTTAAAAGATGTTAAAACCATGTTAATAACATGTTAAATATGTTAAAAACATGTTAAAAGCGTGTTAATCGAAAGTGCAAAAAACATGTTAAAAACATTCAAACTCTTTCTTCCTGTGTATGTCAAAATTACCTGCAGGTAAAGTTAGGCTAACTTTACCCACAGGTAAGGTGAAGGTAAAATCGTACTCTCAAACACTGACTAAAGCCAACGTGATAGCTACAGTTACCTTTAATATTCTGGTCAGAGAAGTGCTTTATCTTGTTTCGCAGCTAAAGTTAGTATATTGTGCTGATTGTTAACCTCAACCGTCGACGTTAACCTTGTTTTCAATTTTAACTTTACCTTTACCCACAGAATTAACTTTACCTTCACCTTACCTGTGGGTAAAGTTAGCCTAACTTTACCTGCAGGTAATTTTGAGAATACGGCCCCTACACATCCGATATGGCAGATCTCGGTTTTTCAACCGAGACCAAAAGTGCCGACCCTGGTGCATAGATGTCTCTTACCAAAAAGCTTCCCTCAAGAAGGTGGTCTACCCCAAAACAAGGCCCTGCGCCGCACAGGACAAAAATAAGTACAAACAAAAAATTTGGGCTATATCTGCGAAATTTTTTTGAATTCTGAAGCGAGTTGAGGTTTCTTAGTGTGGTAAAGTTATTTTTGATGCTTCTTAACAGGTTTTTCTTTCAAATTAGGCCTCAGGCATAGGCTTTGGCTTAGTGCTTAGGTTGAGGCTTAGTGCTCACAATTAAACTCAGTTGTGGGTGAGCAGAAAATTAGTCTGAGTTTCCTGCATCAAATAAAAGGACGTTTGCTACTGTGGAATAATGAATAAAACTGAACTTTAAAACCGAAATTGCCCGTCGCCGTGAGCTTGGCTCTGAGCATTAGGGAAGCTTTGAGCTAGGATTTATTAGCATTAGAATTTATTGTAACGCCGTATTTGTGCCTTAAGGTGGCGCTGCTGAAATGTGGGTTTAGGCCATTATTTTGAAAATGTGCAAAAGTAAACATGCATCGCAAGAACAAAAGTTATTCAGAAGTGAATTTCTTTTAATTTGATACCCATATTACACGAAAAAATTTTCCGAATTTTTTGAGGTTTTTTTCAGTAAGAAAAATAGATTTTCACGAAAATGGCTATATAAGCCAGTGTATTTACACGCAAGTGATGATTTTGGAAGATTGAAAAACACTAGTAGCTGTGTTTTACTTGCACATACTTAAAAATTTTTGGTCTGTTACTGAGTGTGGTGTATTTTTTTGTAAAATAAACCTGTATTTTCTGCATGATGCTGAAATAAAGTGCGTGTAAATACAAACGCAAATTTTTGGCTTGCGATTTTAAAAAATTGGCTCAGCGAGAAAACGTAAAATTTGGTACATTAATGCACCTGGTTGTCTTCGAGCGGTCGCAAAATTTGATTTTGAGCAATTCGAAAGTATTTAAGAAATTTAGTTAAATTTACGTTTTTCGAAAATCGTGATTTTACTGTTTTTCAATATATCAATCGTATTCATCAAAAATAAAATTTTGCGACCGCTCGATCGCGTTATGGCAAGCAAAATTAGCTATTGATTATGCAACAGCTATCTAGCTGTGAAGAGAAATCGCAAGCCGAAATTCCACTCACGTTTGGGCTATACTGAATGCTAATTTGTATCAATCAACTTCTTATTTTGTGTTTGGGCATACTTTCACACCAGCTTGCCATTGCACATCTGAAATTGGCCCCAGATTGACGTTTTTACGCGGCGGCCTCAGCCGCCGCGTATATACTATATTTCAATCGGGACCTATGATTGCATGCAGTTGCACTGTAAACCTGCTGGCAGGTCAAGATAAAGCATTGTTTGTGTGGGCGTGTGTATTCTGTGCATGTAGCTATATTATGCATTGCGTACTGAGCTTAAGACTGTTGATTTGCAAGACCGTTTGTGTGAGCGTGTGTCAGATCATACATAACATGTACGTCCACAGGAAAATTATCTCATTAAACAGTGTTGCGATGAAACCAGTTGGGACTATGTTTCGCAGATTACTTATCAGCATGTTGTAGCCAAGCGATGTCAGACTTTAAATACCATTGCCAACTAACGATGTTGGTCAGATCGCCGCATCGGACCGACATTAAGTTCGGATCGGCGATCCAAAAAGGTAGCATAAATTGAGGCTCGACCCCAGTTAATCAACATTTCAGATGATTATTTAAAAGCAATAGGCGGACCTAAAAAGTTAATGCTCTATTTAACGTTTTGCAAATTAAAGTATAATTTCCTTTGGAAATTAGATTGCCATTTAGTTCTGTCGCAGTCAGTGATAAGTTAACCCACAATCGGTTCCTTTTTTCGACAAAACAGGCACCTCTTTTTCTCAAAACTTTATCCCTCTTTTGGAAAAGCCGCCGCAAAAGTGACTCAACATTTTGAAGACAATTTTATTTTCTATCTTTTCTATCAAACATTTTGCTCGTGGGAGTTTAGAACTATGTATGTATGTACATACATGTTGCTCTCATTGCAAAAATGGCATCTTATGATCTACAAGCTCAGTAAACTGTTTTTAACACTACTTATTTTAGTCACTAAACTTGATACGGCGTCAGCGCTGCCGATACCTACTACAACTAAGGCTGGAAGTTAGCTCACGATTTATAGCATGCATATGCATCGTTAATGGGGCCTAACCATACTATCTAATGTACTCTTGATAATATCAAGATACATGATAGGAAGAGTATGACACTCTTCCTATTATAGCTTGGGGCTCGCGTCCATTGCGGAGCGCAAAACAGTTCTTTTTTATAAGGTTTTGAGAAGGGGGTACCCCCTTCAGTTCAAGATATAGTGGTCAACAGAGGGGGGATAGTGGAGTACCACCCTCATTTCAAGACCCGTACGCAATTGAGGGAATTATCCCCCCTCAGCTCAAAACATTACAGACGTCAGCTGGATTGCCCATATGCCGTTTCTCTTGAGTGCTATGTCTTCAACTGAGGGGGGGCATGATTAGTGTCTTGAACTGAGGGGGTTCTCCCCTCAAAACCGTTTAAAAATTGGCATTTTGCGCTCCGCATTGGACGCAGCCCACAAGGTATAATAGGATATAATATATAAGAGTGTCATACTCTAAGTTATAGAGTGTATGTACGTAATTTTGAACCCAACACCCGAAAAACTCGCTATTGCGGCACCCGGACGCAAATATAGACTCATTATTTGACTGTCACTACATGACTGTGTAGTGTGTAGATTTATGAAGGCAAATTGTCCCAATATGAGTTTTTCTGATATGGCAACATGTTTAACCATTAGCGCTGTCATTGCTGGCTAGTAGCTAAGACTGAGAGTTGTCATGTTTAGTTATAAATGTTGGCTTTAAAATATTTTGGTGCCGCGTGTTATATTCGAAGAATATCCTCAGCACTGTAAGCATGTCGCAACGATTTCTATCCAAAATTAATTTAACTCTACTCACAAAACGTGGTGGTTTCCTGTTGCGCCACAGCGCAACAGGTATTTAAGTTTATTCTGCTATGATTAGTGTGCTGTAGTGCAAAGTATGCTTTGCGTGTGCGGCTGCATGTTTTACTGTGCGGTTGCTGTATAATTGTGTCTGCGTTCACTATTGCTAGCCACTGGTTAAGACTGTGTTTATTAAGTGTTACAGTGTTGCACAGCCTGTCTGCTGTCTCGCATTCACTGTGCTGTCACTTTACTGCTGTGACTGGTGCCGCAGCCTGACTGTGTTTTGTGTGTGTGTGTGTATGTGCCACGCACATTGTGTCCGTCAGCTCGCTTGTATTTGAACGCATGCAAAATGCATAGCAGACAGAGTTCACAGAACTTCTGTTGAAATTCAATATGTGCTGCAAAACCCAATGCGTTAATGCTTCACCAAAAGTTTATATATATGGATGCAACATATTTAAAACAGCTTCTTGAACTTTCTAAGCTCAGATGTTGTATCACTAGGGTTACCCCCTACTCGGGGTAGACTTTTCCGCAACAAGAAAATGTCGAAATTAGTCTAAAACCGCGTTTAAATGCATCTATTCACACGTCACAGTTCGTCATGTTACGTATTTTACGTACTTTCCAAATTGGCGGTATTCGCGCATGAATAAGCGCTCCGCCTTCTGCTCTATAGTTTTTATAACAACAGAAAGGCTGCCAGCGCTTTAATATACCTAAATTGTAGGCTTACACGTTTTTGAGCAATGACGTGTCATGTGAATAGACTTTTATACAAACTTTTATAAATTATACTTTTCACGCTAATAATAGGATCTAAATTTAATATTTAAAATTATTATTTTAATTTGTTTATTATTTTGAATGTTGTTTTGGAAAGGGGGGCGTAGCCTGAGTTCAAACTGGCCGTTTTGCAAAATTATATATTCTACTCATGTGTGACTGGCTCACGGCAGTCACAGTTTTTCCAAGAGAAGGGGGGAGGCGCGCTCACGTTTGAACAGGGGATATGTAGTTAGGTGTGCGCGCCAGTGAGGACTAGGGCTAGGTCCCCTGAGCTAGGTACATGTTTTAAGATAGTTTTTGTTATTTTCTCTCGTTATAAAATGTCTTGTTAATTTTATGTTGAATAAAACTTTTAATTTTCAATAAAATTCTGAATCTCAAAAACCGCCTTTTTAGCGCTTCTTAGGGCCTTTTGACTGTAGTAGCCCTTGAGGGCTTTGTGGCTATTTGTTGGGGAATTCGTGTGTGTGCCCCGGACCTAGTTAGGGCAGATTTCTGAGCGATTTAGGGCACTTTGCCCCGGTTTTCACCGTTATAGCGCGTTCCACTTGGGCTCGGGCGCACGGTCAATTCTGCCCTCTGGCCCTCGCCTTTCCGGCCCAAACTTCAAGAGCCCCGTGGTTCGCGGTATAACACAGATCAAAGCGAAGTGTCCGGTCATATCAGCTTAATCTCTAGTACAAATGCTACGTGCTCTTGGAGATTAAACTGATTTGTGCATGTAGGATTGGTTTTGCAGCCTGTGTTGGTGCACGGGTGCCCCTGTACAGCAGTACCGCCTGGTCCTGCGCTGCCCTATTCACAAAAGGGAAAAATTCTAATTACGTCTTACTTATCTAACACTATAAATATACCTACATTAGACTGACACATATACAAAACTGTTCACCACGCTACGTCGCACACATCTTAAAGACTACACTTATATTGGTTGGTAATCAATTTATGCTGCGCAAGAGGCTTTGCCGTAGTATACGGAAGTGGTTCCCTAATTAACAGCAGGCTGCAACGTTTAATGATTACATTTTGCACCAAACTTTCACTTGTTTCGTGTTAAGCTGCTGCTAGGTCAGCAATTAACAGTTTGTGTGGGTGTCTGTGCAGATGGTGTGTGTAGGTACGTACTTAGCGACGATCAGCTGCCGGCTGTCATTTACGTATCAGTTCAGTGCTCACAATTTTTGCATGTAGAATAGAATAATTTAACAAAACCTGTCGCGACTATGTTTCGTGGAATATTCATTAGCGAGTCGGAAGCAATAAGTTTTCAACTATTTAGTCTAGAAGACTAAATCGCAGCCATGTCATGACGTGGCTACGGAGTCCACGGTATGGATGACGTTGGCTAGCCCACAATAGCATGAGCTACGCAGCCCATAGCAGCTGAGTAGCGTTTGATGAGCGAGCAGTTGTTGTTTACTTGCTGTTAGAAGTAACTGCTGTAAATTATACGAAATGTTACTAATATATGTACGTATTAAAATAGCTATTACGTACGGTTTGCAATATAGTGATTAATTTTGAACTTAAGGGGGCGCTCCGGGAATCAAGGATTTGGGCCGTATTTTTTAAAAACAGCCAAAATGACCTATCATTCTTGAAGGAAAGTTGGCCAAAATACTATTTCTGATGTTTCGACGTGCATATCTCCATAGCAAAAATATTGGAAAAAATTGGATAAATTACTGATTTTATTCGACTTTTACACAAATTCAGCAAGTAAGCCAGTGCATCAACGCATTTTGAGGTATTCCAAACAGACGATACGTAGATTTTATTAGTCGTAATGAAAAATTAAAACAATTTTATTGCGTTCTGTGCAAAAAAATCTCACAAGAAACAATTTTCAGAAGCAGCAGACTTAAATATAGGCTGTGTGAATACAAAACCAATTTTTTGGCACTCGATTATAAAATGCTGGTAAGATAGTTTTCTACAAAATTTTGCACAATTATAGCCTTAGGCTCTGCGCAGTTGAACAATTTTTTAGTTTTTTAAGATAAAGCTTAGAAATTTTTTCATATGAATTTTATTGCTCAGAGTTCGACTTCGAAAACACATAATGACATTTTTTATCCAAACCCGACATAAATGTTAAAAACCAAAATAGTGTTCAACTAGAGATGCACATAAGCTACATTTTGGTATATAAAGTGTGACTATACGCAAAGTATAAGCAGCGTTATCGTTTGCCGAAAATTCAATCACGTTTGGTGCTCTGGGAGTCACGTGACATGATCACGTGATTTGAAATTTTGCCTCCAGTGTTCTTTTGTGCCATACTACATATATGTATAGTAAAGTTTGACATTTGCCAACTTTTTTGCCAATTTTCGATGTAACCCCCGATTCCCGGAGCGCCCCCTTAAATGATGAACGGTAATCAGGATTCATCTTTTCTGTTGGTGTCAGGATTTGAGAAAATTGACGCTCTATAAAACTTTTTCTGATGTGTTACATTAATAGGTAGTTAACAAGTTTCTTAAGTATATGTGTTGACTTCAAAAAATTTTAAGATTTTAAAATTTTTTAAAAATTTAAATTTTTTTGCCGCGTTTTATATTCGAAGAATATCCTCAGCACTGCAAGCAAGTCGCAACGCAATCTATCTGAGATAGGTTAACTTTACTCACAAAACGTGCTTGTTTGAAAAGTCATATTTCAGGAGCCCCACCTTTAAGGTCGGGTTTACATTGAGCTTTTTTTCAGCTGCTCAAGCAGCTGAAAAAAAGCTGCAGCTTTTTTTCGCCATTTCCGGCTTTTTTTCAGCTGCTCGAGCAGCTGCAAAAAAAGCCGGAAACGGAGAAAAAAAGCTAGAGCAGCTGAAAAAAAGCTGGTACTGCAGCGTTGTCATGACAACGGAGCAGCTAGTCTATAGTGACCGCCATACTTATCCGCTTTTTTTCAGCTGCTCGAGCAGCTGAAAAAAAGCCGGAAACGGCGAAAAAAAGCTGCAGCATTTTTTCAGCTGCTCGAGCAGCTGAAAAAAGCTCAATGTAAACACGGCCTTATTAAATGTGATATTTTTTGTGGGGAAAAATGTTTGATAGCCATCTGCTGCGCAAAAAATTATAAAATTTTGAATTTTAAGCTCATTTTAAGTAAGTTCATTCGCCAATTTTGTAATTATAAAATTTAAAAAAATTTAAAAAATATAAAAATTAAAAAACATTTTTTGGCCAGAATGAGCAAGATATGTAGCAAATAAAGCTGATTAAAATATATTATTATGTGTTAATATATGCTCACAAAATTTCAGACTGATATAATGAGCGAGCTGGTCTTATTTTGCGAAAATTAGCCCCAATATGACAAAAAATAAGATTTTCGACAAAATTTGAATTTTTAGAAAAAGCTAAAAATCTACGTTTTTCCCTTGCAAACTGCCAAAAATGAACTCAGCGCATGCGAAAACCTACATATAAAAACATGTTTTTACGTTGAAAAAATGTTAGTTTGAATTTTTCCCTACCAACCGAATCTGCACCAAAGTTGGCTGTTGCCTGTTGGCTAAAATATTTGGGGTTAAATGCAGTTGGGGGGGAGGAATAGTGGCCTATTTTTTTGAGTAGAGCACTGGGGGAAGCACTTTTGCTTCAAGAGACAAGAACCCCTATTTCATGTTTTGGATTTTCTGAGATATGACCCCCCGAAATCTGAACACTATGAGTGATGTTTTCTCAATTTTTTTTCAGAAACCCGTTCTGTAACCGTTCTAAAGGTGTTTAAGGGGGGTAGTGTGGCGAAAGCAGTCGATTTTGCGCGACTGTAAAACTTGTTCAGTAAAATGTTGGAAATTGTTCTTTCTATATTCTAAAAATCTACCAAAAGACAAATTATTTTGCCAAGTTTCAGCAAAATTGGTGCAGCATATAGTTTGCAATAATGTCTCAAAGTCGGAAAAATGACGAAAAAAAACCTATTCACATTCCATTTTTTAGTCACATTTATCAATTTTTCTGTTTAGTTTTTTTACACAGACTAATAGCACATATGTTGTAGTTTATGCACACAAAATTTAGTGCAGATTACTGTAGCGGCTGTGGAGTAATACTAGTTTGAACTGTGAAGGTGTACTTAAACTGTAAAATAGTAACAGCAATAATGATAAATTGTGGAAAATCTAGACGTTTATTTTCAAATCAGAAGAAAAACGAACCTTCAATTTTCTTTTTTCTTATTTGTCGCAAAAAATTGTGCGTCCACACATGATGTGTACTTCACAAGCTGGCCAATCTGATATCTGGCTTGATTTTTCGAACTTTTATGTCCCTATTGTGTGATGTTTGGCTTACTAATGACGATTGGTCCAAGATATTTGTCAATATTGATAGTGTGA
This sequence comes from Trissonchulus sp. WLG1_4, assembly GCA_030248245.1. Classification (NCBI taxonomy): domain Eukaryota; kingdom Metazoa; phylum Nematoda; class Enoplea; order Enoplida; family Ironidae; genus Trissonchulus; species Trissonchulus sp. WLG1_4. The sequence goes on from JASANF010017259.1 coordinate 62,377, forward strand.
TGTCTGGCAGTAGTTATTTGATACCATACAGCGTTGGACTAGCTTCTCATTGCATGTACTACTTCAAAACAAAAAGTTCTATTTTCACAGCCTATGAGCAAAACTGCTTTCGCGACACTACCCCCTTAAGGTGGTAGTGTCGCCAAAACAGTTTTGCTCATAGGCTGCAAAATGAGAACTTTTTGCTTTGAAATTGTACGTTCACTGAGAAACTAGTGAAATGCCATATGGTGTCCAATAAATACTGCCAGACACTAGACTACCAATATCTACCAATATTTTTAACCAATCACCATTTGTGAGCCAGACATCACACAATAGAGACATAAAAGTTCAAAAAATCAAGCCAGATATCAGATTGGCCAGCTTGTGAAGTACATGTAATGTTTTGACGCACAATTTTTGCCACAAATAAGAAAAATGAAAAATAAAGGTTCGTTTTTCTTTTGATTTCAAAATAAGTGTCTAAATTTTTCAGAATTTATCATTATTGCTGTGAGTACTTGACAGGTTACGCACAGTTTCACAGTTCAAACAGCCATTACTCCACAACCACTCAAGCAATGTGCACTAAATTTTGTGTGCATAAACTAGAGTATATGTGCTTTTACTTTGTGTAAAGAATCTAAACAAAAAGTTTTTTAATTGTGACGAAATTATCGAATGTGAATAGGTTTTCAAAACGTCATTTTTCCGACTTTGTGACTTCACTGCTAACTGCATGCTGCATCAATTTTTCTGAAACTTGGCAAAAATATTTGCCTTGAAACATATTTTTAGAATATATAAAGAATAATGACCTGTCTTTCACTGAAAAAGTTTTATAGTCGCGCAAAATCGACTGCTTTCGCGACACTACCCCCTTAAGTGGAGTCGGAATAATGGTTACAACTTTTTAGAAATTAAAATAAAGGCAACTTGACGCGCTCTTTTCGAAATTTTGGCCAAATTCACCAGTATCGTCCAATTTTTGACCAAATTCAAACTAGGCTTCAATTTACGACAAAGATTATAGCCAGTGTTGGCAAGTCTCGGGTTTGCAACCGAGACCGAGACCGAGACCGAGACCAGGCAACCGAGACCAGCCAAACGAGACCTACGAGACCGAGACCAGCCCTTAGGGGACCTTTTTTCAAGTTTCAATTTTAAAAATTTGAGATACTTTGAAACATGAAAAATTGATAATTAAGTTACAAAAAAGTAACCAGTAGGTTAGGTTGTATGAGTGCATGACATGCGAAGCTGCGAATAAAGTTAACATTGTAACGACCGGGTGCATGAGAGTAGGTGATTGACAGCCGGAGAATACATTGGATTATTTTCCCGCTATTCTGTCAACTTTTAGTTATTTTTAACAGTTTCGCACACTTCTTCGCATGCCACTGGACGTTTTTTAGTGCATTGCATACATATATTGGCACTTTGGCAGTCTGAATCAGGTGCCACGGTAGAATCGTTCGTGCTGGTGCAGCGGTGCTACTATGTATCAGAAGTTCTGATAGGGGCGGTGCAACTGAGGCCGTGTTTACATTGAGCTTTTTTTCAGCTGCTCGAGCAGCTGAAAAAAAGCTGCAGCTTTTTTTCGACATTTCCCGCTTTTTTCCAGCTGCTCGAGCAGCTGCTCAGCTGCTCGAGCAGCTGCTCAGCTGCTCGAGCAGTTTTTCAGCTGCTCGAGCTGCTGAAAAACTGCCCTTGATTGATTTCAAAACAGTGTTCACTTTTTAGCGACCTAAACTACAAAAAATAATGCACAGCTTAAAAGGATTTATAATATTTCAAGTAATTATGTAATCTGTTTTGAAATCGTCGTCATGGTTTTTCAAATTTCAAACTTTTTTCAGATTTTGAACAGTTTATTGATAGTTTTTCTCTGAAATCTCCGCGTATTCAAACAAAACTCGGCCAAATATACCGTCTTATAAATTATAAGGAATGTAGCATTCAAAGCTGCACACGTCACAGACCAACAAAGTCACGTGACTGTGACTGTTTCAATGAATTGCGCATTCTGACTGAAATAATTGAAATTTTGGTATTTTGAAATATCACTGCGCTCATTTGATTACTTTTTTGATTGTTCTGCACCTTGTTTTTTTTGTGCTAGCAACATCTAAATTATTTAAAGTTTATAAAAGCTTTTTAACATAAAATATTGGGAAGTGAGATAGTCGAGTGGTAAGTGTCGCTGTCTAGCGTCGGTTCGAATCACGCTCGGTGACGTTCCTTGTTAGTTTTTTTCAAATTGGCAGGTTTACTTTTTATTCCGCCCAGAGGCGGAATATTTGGGAAAGGTTCGTAGCACCAAGAGTACATGGTTGGTGCTACGAGCCACCACAGGGCCTATGCTTACCATAGGCCTAATTATGGCACTCTTTTTTATCTGCCAATGGGGGCCTAGAATTATTCAACCAACCTGAACCTAAAACAGAATGCCACAATGATATTGCCCTATGAAAAATATTTAACTTATTATAAAATTTTAATTTGTAACTACGTACGTATGTTTTTCCGTGCTGATTTTATTTTTCTCGTCCAAGCCCCCCTTGGCTGTCTGGAAGTTGACGGACAGCCTGGACATTGGCCATCCAATCAAGTACATATGCAAATAAGTAGGATATTTTTAGCCAATCAGTGGGCTTACAATCTACGTATATGATGAGGTGGCCAATCCGTATGTAGTGGGCGGAGCTTAGTGAATTATGCAAATTAGTTTCACTGCAAGAATCAGTTGGTCATCATTAAATCAGTTCAATGCCAGAAGTGGCTGCGGCAGACTGCAATCGAAGAAGGCTCCGACACTGAAAAGTCGGAAGGACAAGGAAGAAAAGGGAGCAGGATCAGCGACAAAATGCCATGTCGACCCAGTACCAGCAAACGGGTGGAAACCGGAAGGAGCCATGCAGAGAAGCGTCCGTCGGCGTGACACTCCTTATCCCAAATGCCCTTTTCAGGGCAAAAGACTGATTGTACGCCATAAGATGTGGCTAGCATACCTCTGGAACTATTATGTACCTAGAATATCGTAGGAAATAGCGTAGGTAGAATGGACGTGTTTCTATAGCAGCATCAAAACCTTACGTTGACTTTATTGACTAAGACTGGAGTGCTAAGTGGAATCGAAGAATAAATAAAATTTGTTTTTCCTAACTTGGGTACTTGGCAGTGCGTAGGTAGAATTGACGTGTTTCTATAGCAGCATCAAAACCTTACGTTGACTTTATTGACTAAGACTGGAGTGCAAAATGGAATCGAAGAATAAATAAAATGTTTTTCCTAACTTGGGTAGTTGGCAGTTCACAAACAGTAACCCTATGCTGTTATAACGTATAGTGAGTGTGTACTATGTGCATACCAGGGCCAACATAATGAGTTATGCACTTGGCTCTTCTTAGACCAGTAAACTATTGCGTAGTGACTTGTGGTCGTGACCATTAATAGAATTAATCTTGTTCTAACCAAGCAGTAATTTATTGTGACTACTCTCGTCGTTAGTGTTTGTGACCGGCCGGAGTTTAGCCGGTCGATCAAAATCGGCCAGCTAGCCGAATTCGACCGATCGTCAAATTAGGCCGGCATAACAGTCCGGCTGGCTATGTTAAGCTGAAATGAAACTCTGGATTTTGATGAATTAGTTTTGCCTAAAGTTTCAGTCAGGCCGGGCGGCCGGCTTTCACCGGCCGGCAAGCAGACCGAACTTCTCCGCCGATCACACTACTCGTTGTGGCCGACGGCCGTTACGCACTTGGCTTTCGTTCGACCAGTACACTATCGTGATGTAAAAAAACTGCGCTAATCTTGTTCCAACTATGTAAGCAGCAATCTATTGTGTTTATGAATTGTGACTACTGAGTGGTTTCGTCGTGGCAAACAAACTGAGTTTAGGTATGCCTATATAGTTTGGCCCAGACAGCATTTCTGTCATGACTGAAGGCAAACAAATAAGTTGAACTTGGTTTAAGCTGCAATCAATGATCCTACCATGTTTCCAAACCACTGATTTAGCTTTGGCTCAAATATAAATGGTCAGTCATGGTCAACAAACTACACTACACAGGGGTGGACGCGGGTCGAAATTTTCGACCCGCGACCCAACCCAACCCGCGGCTCTAGACTCGTGGGTAACCCGCGACCCAACGCGCGCCGTAAAACCCGACCCGCGACCCACTTTGACCCACCACTCTATAACCATAACGTACATTATACACAAGCGTGTAGTCAGGATTTTGAAAAGGGTGGTCGCACCTTGTCCTCTTTTTTGCTCACTTGTTCAAACTCACTATTGCGGGGTCTGAGCGCCACAGCCCCCAGAATCCAATTATTTTTACACTTATTGGCGAAGTGGCTTACATAACAAAATGTAAATTTGGTCATTTAAATTAATTAAACTAACTGTTGCGGGGGTCTAGGGGCGGCAGCCGTCAGAAAAAATGAAGGTTTTTTGAATTTTCAGACAAATTTGGTCAACTGGAGACGTAATAAAAAAATTTTACGACAGGTAAAATAAAAACAAAAGGTGGGAAGTTGATATGAGACAGTATATTACACAAGTAAATACAGCATAACGTACTCTAGTAGACAAGCATATATAGGCTTTCATGAAAGTTAATAACAAGGAATAGTAAGCCCCAGAGTTTGCAGGGGTCTGGGGGCGGCAGCCCCCAGAAAAAAATTTTAGAATTTTTGAAAATTTTAGACCAAATTTTGTCAATTGGAGACGTATCCGAAATTTTTTTGGCCGGGCTATAAAAACCAAGGGGGGACCCTTGTCGACAATTCTTCAAGTTCCAGTTTCCGCGGGTCAGAAAAAAATTTTCGACCCGCGCAGCCTGAAGTGGGTACCCGCGGGTCGACCCACGGCTAAAATTTTCCGACCCAACCCAACCCAACCCGCGGGTACCCGCGGGTACCCACGACCCGCGTCCACCCCTGACACTACACACATCACGATTGCTCGTTTGTCAATTTATTTACAGTTAATATAGGCCAGACAACGGGGCTTGTCACATGGCTTCTATGTAACTGGCCATGCTACAAATCTCTGATATTTGCTGGTCCTGTGACAGCACATCTCTCAAGAGTGCATTCAGAGATTTGTTGCACTCTCTGAACACACAGTGAGCATCAACAAATTCGCCCTAGCGTGCACTCACAGATTTGTCGCACGCTGCTCAGAAATAAGAAGGAACCGAATAAGGAAGGAAAAAGACAAGACAAGAATCGAACAAATGCGCCCAAATCACCAGGATTGCCAGCCAGCCGTCGTAACCACTCGACTACGGCTGCTGCACAACTACCTTGACATAAACCCAAGACAAGTGATGTATGTATGTACTACGTAGTATGTTCAGTCTACACTGCATCTTGCATTCAGATAGGCATGTTCATGCACAGCAAAAGATATTACTGTTCAATAATTTACTGTCATTTAAAAAACTTATCGTCGAAGGTAGCGTAGCCGAGTGGTCTATGGCACTGACTGGAAAACAAAAGTCAGATATGCGTGGGTTCGAATCCCACCGCTACCTATAGTTTTTCTTTTTTACGTGTCAAAGCCATGTGACAAGTCGGTTGTATCATGGCCAGCGCTGACACTCAGAGATTCGTATGCAACTCTGCTTGGAAAGCGCTCGTGAAAAGCACTCGTGCGCTGCGCGCACTCGTGCTTTCCACTCGGAGCTTTCCATCGCATCGTGCATACAAACCTCTGAGTGCACTTGCAGCCATGCTACAACCCTTACAGCCCTCAAGCCACTACGGGCCAAACTAGAGCTGACACAACAGCGGACAAACCGACTCTAAACAACAGCGGACCAAACTAGAGCTGAGCTAACAGCGGACAAACCAGGACTCTAAGCAACAGCGGACCAAACTAGAGCTGACACAACAGCGGACAAACTGACTCTAACTAAACAACAGCGGACCAAACTAGAGCTGAGACAACAGCGCACAAACCACAATTCTAAGCAACAGCGGACCACACTAGAGCTGAGACAACAGCGCACAAACCACAATTCTAAACAACAGCGGACAAACCAAGACTCTAAACAACAGCGGACCAAACTAGAGTTGACACAGCAGCGGACAAACCAAGACACTAAACAACAACGAGCCAAACTAGAGCTGAGACAACAGCACACAAACGAAGACTCTAAGCATGAGCAACAGCGAACCAAACTATGTAGAGCTGAGCCAATAGCGGACAAACCAAAACTCTAAGCATCAGCGGTTCAAACTAGAGCTCAGACGACAGCGCAAAACCAAAACTCTAAGCAACAGCGGATAAAACGAGAACTGAGACAACAGCGCACAAAAACTAACACTCTAAGCAACAGCGGACCAAACTAGAGCTGACACCACAGCGGACAAAACAAAACTCTAAGCAGTCACAGGGCTTTGCCCGTTGACGTTAGTAACTGTCCACAACAGGCAAACCGGGGCAACAGGGGCAAGATAGAAACTGCAGAACCAATTTCTCTAGACTAGGGCAAATGACGAAGTTTGAGAGAGATGACAACATGAGAGTTCATGCTGTAACCAACATGAGGACCTGTCAACTTTTTAGACTCACTGAAATATGGATTTTGTTAGTCTGCAAAAGAAATAACTACACAGACGTAGTTTAACTAAAGACTGTGTTAGTGACCAAAGATTTATTTTTCCAACGTTTGCTTTGCAAGTGACAATTTACTATGTAGTCTGTACTGTAATAATACATTTCACGCCACTATAACGGAATTTGCCCCTTTTAGGGGCCTACTTGTTTATTTTAGTTTTTTTCAAATTGGCAGGTTTACTTTTTTGTTAATTTTCCAATCCGGTAGGGTTCAGCCCGGTTCATACTTGTCCTTACGGAAATAGGGACAAGCAACAGGTTTCGGTCAGTTGTGAAGAATTGACACAAACATCTTGGCTGATTTTTTGCAAACGGATCCGATCTGGAAGTCACCGCAACTTCACGCGAAAAGTTGCCTTATTTGGCCTGGTAGTTTGCTAGGAATTGCTTAAGAACAAAACCATAGACAAGGACAAGGAGGAGTATGAACCGGGGTTTAGTCGGACCATTTCGGCTTCGGGTCGGGTCGGGTCAGATATGGGTAACATTTCAACCTGTTGCAAACTCCACACACAACTACCTAAACGTTTTTGCTGCGCGCTGTATAAACAACAGTATTCCCTGATTCACGATGTTTCAATATCATTTTAGAAGAAAATCTTCTTTCTGTTTTCTGCTTTCGGAAAACACAGATACTCAGGTCAAAACTGAAATACATGATTGACACGTCGCGGCGTGGGCTGAGCCTGCTAATTTTTGATCCACTCTCCCGAGACGGACGCAATTTTTCGGCCAAAAGTTCACAATTTTGACCAATTTTTGGCCAAAATTAAGGTGAAAATGGCTAAGTTAATCAAAAATACCTATTTTTCAAATGTAAAAATGCTTGTTTAAATGTAAAATACACTGACAAAAAAATTTTGCTCACGCCGGGACTCTCCCTCCGCCTTTACTCCCTGGCGGGTCGCCCACTCGTCTGGGACGCAATTTTCGGGTCTTCCCCCATCTACATGTATGGTAAAACTGGATAAACTGGTGGATACTAGCATTCCTAAAAAACTAGCAACATAACTACATACGCAGATAGCTGAAAAAACTTTTATTCAAACAGTTTGCACATCCAAATTAAATTATAACAATCAAATTGTATACAGTAATCATTTACAGGACTTCAGTATATACATTATACGTGATTATACCTACTGGAAACTAGTTACAAATTATGACATAATATTCGAAGCTCATTTAGCCTATCCTTATCTACATAAAATTAAACAACATTAAATTTACTAAAAATTTAATTCTTTGAGTAAAAGTGAAGTTACATACTGCGCAATTTCGGTGCGCATCACAACTGCAAACCGTTACGGCTGAACCTTACTGCGTCAAGTATTCTAAACTGATGCAATGCGATTTTTTACGCCTTTATAGACATTTGCCACTCTGCTAGTCAAATTTGCATATAAAAATTGAATGTAAAATGCTATCCATTTTTCCACAACAGCTGATTTTTTCCTTACGAGCAAACAGATACGCTTACGGCAAGTAGCAAGCAACTAGCTTAAGGGGGGCTACCCAGGTCAAAAATCAAAAGTTCTCCAATTTTGCTTATTTCACATGTTACTCCACCAAGGCACGCCTACTTTAGATAAGAACAATTAAGCGTGAAGATGCACTTTGGTTCAGGGCGTTTGTCAGTGTATTTACATAGGCAAAAGCGGGCAAAAAAACCGATACACAGCCGTTAATTAGACAGATGTAGCACAGACCAAATATCAAACTGAAACTTGGCAAAATACTAGCCCACATGTATGCGCAAATCGTTTGATACGTATTTTTGATATGTATTTTCAAATCCAAAATAGAGAGCAAAATGTGAATGGCCATTTTTTGGGCCAGCCAAAGTTGTGTACTTTAAATTCGGCGTCACTACACAGTGCACACGCCATGAGCAAAATTTTAAAACAAGGATCAGAGGTTCAAATACATTAGGCTATGGAATCATGTAAAAATCAACTTCGTCAGTGTATATTAACAAAAATTTCGGGTCAAGGGACGCTTTTTGCACACGAAAAACGTTTTGTTGCACCTACGATTTACACGTAAAACTTAATTTTTAAGAGCACCTCGTCTCAAAAATTGGCAGTAGCTTTGGTTCCAGATTTTGACATCTGCAATGCGACTTCAAGGACACTACTATGCGTGCGCAAATAACCTAAAATTTTACACTCACTTATACAGGTAGCCACCCCCTAAAATGGCATCAATAGTTCAATTTCGAAACAAACTGACACAAAAACCCACACCATTACAAAACCGTAATGGCAAACCTGGTACGACCCATACTATATAAATTGAGTAGCAGCTTAGGCGTTAGACAAGTAATCTGAATTTTTTATTTTGTTTCCCGTACCTGTTAAATTTTCCTAAAATACGTGACCGTCAAAAATACTGCATAACGGCTATATATAGTGTAGCTCGTGATTGGTAGAAATTATACTAACTTGAAAACAGAGTTAATACTTTGGTTTGACGTGTGTCTGTGCACTCTCTGTCAAGATAGTGTAACCAAGCCGGCCAACCTAGCTTCAGAATTTGATTAAAACATACGTACTGCACAGTTTATACACACTGATTAGTCGAATATAATCAATTACAACAGATGTGCACAAAATACAAAAAAAAACTTAAATTCTGAATGCATAACAGTTCAATACATCAGCACTCCTATGATTTTATGTATATTAAACGTGGTTTTTAACAAAAAAATGCACACAAATCTGTTTAAATTTCAAGTAGAAGACCGTTACATTTTTTGACTAACATCCATGGGCATGGGTTGTGTCAGCTTAAAAGTGCTGGGGGTTCCCCCCTAAGATTTGGTCCCAGGGGAGGAGGCAGGTGTCTCCGGGAAATTTTGTCCAGATTCACGTTGATGAGTTTTTGTTTTTATCATTAAAACAAATACGTTATCTGTCAAAAAAGCACTGCGTGAAATTTAAGCAAAATCGCAAAAAAAGTTGACAAAAGCGTTACTTTTCTGGCAGAAAAAATGTAAAAACTACGTCAATTTTGAAAGAAGAAGTTTATCAGTTGGCTTAGGAGAGCCGGGGCTAAGCTGAGTTGGAGGGGTACTCAAAATTTTTGTGCTCTTACAGATATGCGGATCAGGATAGGTCTGTGGGATTACTTAATATTTTCCACATATCATCAGGCAAGAACTCCCCCTACAGCTGATACTCGAATTTAGCTAATGTGGGTTTCCTTGTACGCCCTCAACACTGTCAAAATTTTGCATGTGCATCCAACACTTTTCATTCCAAACAGTTGCCAACTTTTCACCACCTCACAAATGCCCTGCTATTAGTGCCCATGTAGGGTTCCGGACAGTTTCGAATTTCGGTTTCAAATTTTTTAAAGTTTTGAATTAATTTTCTAATATCTCGAAAACTATAATATTCATAAAACTGTAATGTTTCAGAATTAATACATCTAATCATGCAAAACGAAAACACAACGCAAATCTGAAATAGAATACGCAAAACGAACAGAATGGAACAAAAAGCTAACATCGGGCAAAAAATTGCATGCTAAATGATACTACTATTTCATAGCGAATTTCAAAACAACAACATTAACAAAAACGTATTTACAAACATAACAACAACATGACAAACCGAACAACGACATGAGCTAAATAATGTGATCAAAATAAAAAATATGGATTTTTCAAGTCTGCCACAAAGACTATGTGACATGTGTACAGTCTCATAAAAACAGATGCGCCACTTACTTATTTTAGTGGCATGACGTCTGTGACTATTTGCTGTATTTTGATAGTCAAAATCTATTCCTTTCGTAACGAAATCTCATGTTTCATTTTCTCAAGCGGTGCAACTATTTTTGTCATTTTGGTAAACTGTGCATAATGCAGCTTAATATTATGTACTAATTAAGCACAGAGAGCACAGCATAAGATAAACATCTTGGAAATGTGAAACTTTTAGCCTTGAATTTGCTTTTGCTTTTTCAGGATTATATACTTACGAAATGCCTGATGCTCATCTGCTATAGAACACTTCTTCCACGATTATAAACTTCGTACTTTGCTTTGGGTAATTAACTTCTTTTACATTACAGGGGGTACTGTCGCACACTCGCACTAGTCCATTATTCAGCGTTTAGTTCATTTTACTACTTATAGGTCATATAATAAACAGCCAATAATGAGTTTTACAGATCTATTACTGAGCTGTATGCACACATGTGTGAGGAAAAGGGGTGAGAGAGACCCCCACAAATTGAGGCTCCCAAAAATTTCGGCTAATTGTTTAAAACTGGTACTTGTTTTGAAACTTTTACAAAACTTGGCAAACTTCAGGGTTTTTTGGTCAATCAGGGGGGGGGGAGGATCACCGAAATTTAATCGGAGAGGCCACCAAAAATGTGACCCCGTTACATGATGTATGGCTATATGCACTAAACATTCTAGACAAATGCGTCTATACAAATTAATTCAAATTCTGTAAATGGAATTTACTAAGCTTATTTTAACTGTCTCAAACTCGCTAAGAATTGTTCTATAACCTTGAACTAAATCTAAAGTATTCTTTTTAATAAGATAAAGTATCTTAATAAAAATTCTATGTGTTAACCCATATAATCAGTGATCACGTGTTACATCTAGACAAGGTTCAAGTTATAACAAGTCTGAATTCGGGTCAATAATTCGCAGTCTCAAAATTGCCAATGGACCATCGTTTTGACAATGAGAAAATATCCAGCGTTCGCTCCATGGTGAGATTCTTGACCGCTAAAAATAGCAAACAAATAAATAACGCCAAGAGTACATAACAGAAAGAGTATGACACCCTACCTACGATCATGATGACTTGGGCCTTGCGTCCAATGCGAAGCACAAAGTAGCCCTTTTTGGACGGTATTAAGGTCCCTCAAGTCAAAATTATCGTATGTGCGGTTTCGAGAAGGGGCAGCCCCCTTAATTCAAGACACTAGGAAAAACACCCCCTTCGGTTCAACAGAACCATCACCATGTACATGTACAGTCAAAATTTTGGGCGAGCCTCCCCGGCCAAATTTTTGGGAGCCTACCCTAATGATCGGCCAAAAGTACCCAAAAAAACGTAGTCTTGAACTGAAGAGGGGTACCTGCCTCCCCTCAAAACCGAACAAGAAAGGGGTATTGGACGCAAGCTCAAGGCATAATAACGAAAGTGTCATACTCTTCCTATTATGTACTCTTGAAAACAGGTATCTGTCTAGGCATCTAGGCATGCTGACCATACATGGGCGTGGGGGGGGTTTTCACCCCCCCCCCCCCAGAAGGCATCCTCACCCCCCCCAGGCAGGTCCGTCACCCCCCCCAGAATGTTTTGAAGGTAGCTCACGAAGCAAAAATCGGTGCCTCACGAAGCGAAATTGGTGGCTCACGAAGCAAAAATAACCGGAAAAGTTGCTCCGCACCCCCCCCCCGTGGCTCACCCCCCCCCCCAGAATTCGGTAGCTGCCCACGTATGATGCTGACTGTAGATTTAGCATATGTCATCGACACATCAAATTATAGACACGACAATCTTATATCAGTGATTTTTATTTTGCTTGTTTTAGCACCATGTCAACGCAAGCAAAAATGCACTTGGCAGCAGCTGTCATCGTCATGGAATTGGAATTCGCAGCTGACCAAGAAAAAAGAATATGGGTGAAAGACTGGCTAGCCAGGCGCCCCGAACAAGGGGTTTACGAAAATTTGATACAAGAACTGGCCCTGTCAGACCCTAACGCGTACAGACAATATTTGCGCCTGGACACTGATTCTTTTTTGTACCTCCTAGCCAAAGTATCTCCTCTGATCTCAAAACAAGACACGAACTGCAGACAATCAATAACAGCAGGCGAGCAGTTGTCTTTGACTCTACGATACTTGGCAACAGGAGAAACATATGACTCACTCTCCTATCAGTTTCGTGTTTCAAAATCCTATATTTCTAATACAGTCCCTGTTGTCTGCGACGCAATTTACCAATGCTTGAAAAGTGAAACCCTTGAGATGCCTAGAACAAACAGTGACTGGCTAGCCATAGCACAAAAATTTCAGGATATGTGGAACTTTCCTCATTGTCTTGGTGCCCTAGACGGAAAGCACATAACAATTCAACCTCCATGTGGTAAGACTTACACTAGGCAAGTGGGCGACAAAACGTTAACATCAAGAGTACATAGTAGTTTTTGCAACTAAATTATGAACTAACAATTTACCTTTTATCACATTTTTTATAGCGCATCAGCGACTACGTACTAAAATGTTTTGTGTGGAGAATCTGTGCACTAACTGAGAAACTGTGCAGAGTTGCTTAAGATTGAACTATTATGTACTCTTATTTTTATGAATGCTGAATCAAATATGAAATATGGCATTTTCATTAACCCCTTTACTGTTAGAGCATGCACACTAGGCACGCTAAAGTCAATACTAGAGTTCCTTCGCTGGCCGGTGGCGGGCCGCAGGCGTCGGCCGGCCCGCCAAAATTTGGGCTGGCCCGGTGGTGCACCTATAGCCCCAACTTGATGGTATACATAACCCCAACTTGATGGATATACAGCGAAATGATTACAGTTGATCTGTAGACTCACCATTCAAGAGATCAGTTGTCTTTTCTCATTGAGGTTTCCATCGGCAAAGCAATCCCGAGCTCACGTAGAAAGTCCGTTGTGTCATTAACATAAACCACTTTCTGCGGCGTAACAGTTGCATCACAAGTCGCAGAAGAGGCCATGGGGGAAGCGATTGAAAACTGCGCATGTGGACTGGTAACGTTTTGAGCATAAGACATCGTAGATTCTTCTGGAAAGGCATAGCCCATTAGTATACGTTGAATTTCAAGAAATGCCGTATTGCGATGAAACGATGACAGCTTTTTGAGACTCAAAGTTATAATTTGGCCCATTTGCTCAGCTTCAACCTCATCACTAGATGTGTGGGACTTAGCAGCATTGGCTTCACTATCGAAAAATTTGGAAACTTTTTCTAACATGAGCAGTTTTTTTTCTTCCATTTCTTGCTTGGGACGTTTCTTTTTGCCATTGTCACTTTGCTGTAGATGCGATCTTTTTGATGATTTGGGTGATTCTGGCAAAGCTGCGACTTCTGGATAAGTGGATGAACAGCTAGCAGCTGGCTTAGGGGTACTAAGCATAACGATATTAGGATCATGGGCGCAGGTAATGTGAGCAACTGGAGCAGGAAATTCGTTATCAATATCATCCTGCACATTAGACGCCACTGCAGTTGAGCCCCATCCAATAGAAGATGACGGATCACAATTATCGCCAAGCGAGGACTCATTTTCTGATGAATCAGAAAACTGAAAGCAGAATAAGACAGAGCAGAGTGATTACACAAATTAAACAAATGACACCTAGAGCCACATCAGGCCAGCGGGGGCTTTAGGTCACTGGCGGGCCTACCTGGCCCGTATTTTAAACAAAATAGATCGGCCCGGCCTTCCAAAATTTCTACGGTAGGATAGGGTAGGTTAGGGACAGTGGTGGCCGGGCCGAAGATCGAACCACAAAAAATTAAAATTTCACTATATATAAGTATAGTAAGTAGTCTTTTTTTCAGCCTCAACTCAACTCACAAAACGAAGTCTGAGCACGAAATTTTGGCACAGTAGTGCAAAAGTGAAAATCCCCAGGCATGTCTTTCACTTTTTCAAAATTTCACCTGTGAACACATTTAGAAGCCTTTAATTACAAGAAAACATGTTAAATTTTCGGTGTGTTTGTTTTTAAGCTATTTTCACAGTAAATTGACCAGTTATTAAAAAATTGGGAGAGATGCCTGGGGATTTTAAACATGTCAACAACGATAGCAACTTTCAGCCCCAACAGATAATGGTATAATCTAATGAGCTGTGGCGCAAACATTTTGTAAAAATTCCTAATAGTCTGGAAAGGACCTTTTTTTAGCCGCTTGTACTGGAAACAAAATCAAAGGTTAAGCTTCAATGCATAGCATACATTTAGATAATATATTCTTCTACTTAATGCAAATGACTGTTTGTGATTTGAATTTGTCAGCGTTGAGCTATCGGCTTTTCAAAAAACACCTAAAAACGCATTTATCCACTTAACAAGATAGGAGACCTGGGCTGTGAGGAGACAAGGTCAGACTGCGATTTGCGAGCAGAAAAGGTCGGCCGGCCCGGTCAGCAAAATTCTCTTAACGAAGGAACTCTAGTAGCGAGATACCAACACTGATAAGGTTATGAGCTGCAAACATCATACAATGTGACAAATAGTAAGGATAAGTAGATATGTGCATATTCTGACATATTTCTAGTGGGGGTGGGGAGCAGTCCCGCCGCCCAGGTAGGTCGCGCCCGAACGGCGAACCCAATGGCGTTTTCATGGCTTTTTTTGTTAAATTTAGTACCAGTAAAAGTGAAGATGTAGATAGGTATAAAAACCGTTTTTTGTAAAAATAGGTTATCATTGTAACTTCGGTGCGCCACCCCCATTTTAGTTGGCGTACGCACCCCTAGTCGCAATAAAAGCGGGAGGGGCAGCGCAGCCCCTTTCATAAAATATGCCAGATGTTCGGTTAGATAACTGTCTATTATTTACACAAGATTACTGTGCTAATTCACAGCATGCTTTAAAGTTGAGGTGAATAGAATTTTTGTTTCAGGTTCAGGATCAGAGTACTATAACTACAAGGGCACGTTCAGCGTTATTTTGATGGCGTTAGTGGATGCTGACACGAAATTCATTTGTGTGGACGTTGGGGCAGCTGGCCGCTGTTGCGATGCAGCGGTATGGCGCCATAGCCAAATAAAGTCCGTGATGGAGCGCGTAAACAACCAAATCCAGTCACGTCCTCTTCCTAACCGCATCACGCCAGTGCCATATGTGATAGTGGCGGACGAAGGGTTTGGACTTAGCCGCCTCATTATGCGGCCATATTCGAAATTAAGAAAACAGTCCCTCCAGATTGCACAACAAATGTTCAACTATCGCCTGTCTAGGGCCCGACGTATAGTTGAAAATGCATTCGGAATCTTGGCAAACAGATTTGCAGTGTTTCGCACACCAATTAGACTTACCCCTAAAAAAGTGGAAACGGTTACGCTGTGCGCCATCTCATTGCACAATTTTTTACGAAATAATAACCTAAGAAATAACTGCACTGAAAATGTCGAACAATCTACCGATTCAGTCAGTGGCAGCGCGTCGTTTATGGCTTTATGGCCCGACTGTACTGAGCCAAGTGAGGGCTCTGCGAAGATCCGAGAGGAATTTTGTCAGTATTTCAATACTTGCGGAGCTGTTCCTTGGCAATGGACAGCACATCTGAATCACTAAAGAAATGTTGAGACATGCTCTGACAATTCTGAGTTGTTTTTTGTTGAAGGTTGTATAAGTTAATCAAAATTCACTAAAAAATTTAACATTTCATTTTAAAAAGATGTATTAATAAAGTAGCTAGGACAACCAAATGTATAATTAACAGTGACGTACCCAAGAAAAATTGGGGACTTTTCGACTTTTTCGAAAAAGTATTAATATGCAGAAATATTGTATACTTGCATTTCTACGCTAAACTGACATAACAGCCCATAGTCCTTCAAAATGATACTATAGTCTGACCAAAAAGTGTATGTACGGAACTTCATTGCTTCATAGCAGCTTAGTCGTTTGTGGTAGCCCCCATAATGTATATATCATTCGAAAGCATTTTTGATGGAGATTTTCATTTCGGAAAATTTGAAGTTAAAAATTTTAATTCAAATAAAATCGATTTTTTTCCGCCTAATTATAGGAAACCTAATGTATTAGATATCATTCGATACCCCATTCCATTCTGCGTCTAACGATATATACAACATCACTATAGCATGTACCTGTCAAAAATGATAGAATTTTTTTAGTTTTGATTTTTCTATTGAAAAACGTGATTTTTGGCCCGTTTTATTCGCTGTAACTCAGCAAATACTCAACCAAATCTGATAAATTTTGGATGAATAGACGCGTTGTGACCTCGCACAGTCTGTGAAAGTAATAAAATTTCAAAATTTGATACTAAATTTTTCAATATTTGTCAGGCTTACAGTCATTTTTCAGCAATTTTTGTTCAAGACTAGTTAAAATAATTGTTAGCACAATAAAGTTCAGTTCTTTGGCTTTCATTTGATACCAAAAACATGTGCTTTTGATTGGATTGAGCAAAATTATGCAGCAAAAAGATATAGCTGTTTTCATTACTTGTCAAAAATTAGTGCTTGATGAGCATGCATGTGCATGCGTTCAAACATTCTACACGCTGATATGCGTGTATAAATTTTTGTTGGGCGCACACATAGACTGTGAATAATATTTATTTTTTGCATAACTTTGCTCAATCCAATCAAAAGCACATGTTTTTGGTATCAAATGAAAGCCAAAGAACTGAACTTCATTGGGGTAACAATTATTTTAACTAATCTTGAACAAAAATTGCTAAAAAATGACTGTAAACCTGACAAATATTGAAAAATTTAGTATCAAATTTTGAAATTTTATTACTTTCACAGACTGTGCGAGGTCACAACGCGTCTATTCATCCAAAATTTGTCAGATTTGGTTGAGTATTTGCTAAGTTACAGCGAATAAAACGGGCCAAAAATCACGTTTTTCAATAGAAAAATCAAAACTAAAAAAATTCGATAATTTTTGACAGGTACATGCTATAGTGATGTTGTATATATCGTTAGACGCAGAATAGAATGGGCTATCGAATGATATCTAATACATTAGGTTTCCTATATTTAGGCGGAAAAAATCGATATTGAATTAAAATTTTTAACTTCAAATTTTCCGAAATAATTTAATTTCATGAAAATCTCCATCAAAAATGCTTTCGAATGATATATACATTGTGGGGGTTACCTCAAATGACTAAGCTGCTATGAAGCAATGAAGTTTCGTACATTCACTTTTTGGTCAGACTATAGTTTTGGCGCGAAAGCTAAAACTGTAAATTGCACCAAAGTTTACGCAGCCGACGGGTCTGTCGAAAAACTTCCCCATCTAACCCCGGGGACGCCATTTGTACATTATAGTGCAGTGTTAAGTATACGGTGATAACAAGATCACAATAATAGTGTCTCACTCTTATAGAACAAGATTGAGACACTCTTCAGCCTGCCTATGGACTAGGACAGACAAATGCGCTCGTCGTTTTCAGTTAACATGATGAAGTGTCCTTAAACAAGTATATGGCCAATCAGCGCGTAGATTCTCTGCGTTTTACTATATAATCGCTGATGTGTTGATAAGCATTAAGATAAGAAAAAACTGTTAATAAATATTTAATTCATAATTTGGGTGCAAAAAACGGCTTGCAGACACCTTTGTGAAAATTTTGGCAAAATTCATCGAAATTAATTGAGGTATTTGCAAACCGTTTCGATGTTTTTACACCGAAGTATGAATTAAAATTGAGTTAATAAACTTTTACTCCTATAAGAGTGAGACACCACTACGTACTCTTGGTTACAAACTTCGCTAAATGCCGATGACAAAACGAATGCCGACAAGTTCGTCAAAAAGACTCAAAACTCCACTATTACGTGGATCGACCACTTTATTATCCGCTCAGCCTGAGTTATAGCGTAAAATACTTGCCCAGAAAGTGTAGTGTAAAATACTAAAATACTGGCGCGCAGATACTAGACATTAGTAGCGTAAACTTTCCGACGGTAAATTAGACAGCAACAGGCAAAAATCACTGGTTGGCTAATCAACCCGCTATAGTAATGAGCTATGATTGGGTAGCTTTAAAGAGCGCGTTCATATTATTGGCATTTAGGGGAGTCTTTGTCTTCTTGTTTGTATATGACACTACATGCACTTGATACATTTAATAATCAACAAGAAAACTTTAATGTGAGTTGTAAAACGCTGTGTATGTGTATAAGTCTCACCTACTAAATTCGTTAGTCTACGATGTAAATATGTATAGGTAAATGTATAAATGTAAATATAGATAGGTAGATATAGCCGTAAATGTATATATGTATATAGTGAATAAAGCTTATATTACAAGAATTATTCCTTGTTTTTCAAGTTATATACGTGACTCGTCACTCGTCAGAGACTACAGGCCACTTAGGTGGTAAACTGGTAACTGCTTTTCGAAGATTCTGTGTAAAGGCACTTCATCACTAAATAATATACCCTTTTCTTGCCTCCGAGTTTACGCTCTTTTCAAGCAGAATTGTTTTTAAACAGAAAAGAAACGGTTGAGGCATGTAGGTAGACTAAAATTGCAACTTTCACTGCAACAGGTATAGAATCCTATCAATTTCAAACTGTGGCCCAAACGTTTTGCAAGAAATTATATAAGCCATATAACATATAAGCCATACCATACATGAAAGAGGAGGTTAGAGGGGGGTACCACCCAACAATCGACATGTCGGGGGAACGCTTCAAAAATTTCAACGAAATTCTGTAAAAATTGGGGTATTTTTGGTTGTTCAGGGAGAGTGTCTCCAAAGTTTGGCAGAAGAGGCACCCCAAAATTTTGACCCCGTTACAGATATGAGCCACACATACCTAAAATGCAGACATACAATGGCAAAATAGTTAGTAGGGAGTTGGAAGAAGCGCCCCCTAGGTCGACAGTTATTTAAAAGCAATTACTCACAATAGCAGCATTATCAATGCTTTCGCCGTCAACATCAGCTGAATCGAGAGTTGATCGAGTTTCACCCACACAAATAGTATCTTCCAAAAACTTCAAGTCGTCAAAATACTCCCATTTGCTTTTGTAAACATCGCTGGAACCAGCACCGGATCGCTTGGAATTTTTCACCAGCAAGCTGTGTCTTTTATACTGGTCACGCAATATCTTCCATTTTTTCAGAATTTCGTGCTCTACAAAAAAACACAAATGTGATTTAGAAAAGCATTTTGTAGCACTGAAGCAAAATGACGTGTTAACTGTTAAAGAAGGGCTGCTCAGGTCAAAAAATAAGCTTCTCCAACACTGTTATGCTATGTTACAATTTGGTCAATCGGTCGAATGTGGCCAGCTGGCCGAAAATTTAAATTGTAAAATTAAAACCAG
Source organism: Trissonchulus sp. WLG1_4 (assembly GCA_030248245.1). Lineage (NCBI taxonomy): Eukaryota > Metazoa > Nematoda > Enoplea > Enoplida > Ironidae > Trissonchulus > Trissonchulus sp. WLG1_4. The sequence goes on from JASANF010017259.1 coordinate 82,062, forward strand.
AACAGCAACTAAAACAAGGAATTATAATGTATCCAATGTATGTCCGAATCATAGTTAAACATGGCTGTCTAATATAGAGCATCTTTTACAAATATTATTGACTTCCATTGTACCAAATTTTGTGTCATTAACGTTTTACAAAACAGTTGCAGAAGAGAGGG